>VZRM01001194.1:1589985-1716163 GCA_013397955.1 Grantiella picta
GTGAGCTCCGCGGGAGCCACCCGCCCGCCACAGTCATGTTCAAGTCAACCAACATTCAGGGCAAGCTACAAACACAAGCCATTCTAGCCCAAGAGTACCAAGGAAGCTGCTTTTTCTGACAAATGTTTTGGCTGCCTGCCTCCTCTAGTGTTTTGAACTGTTTTTACATTTTGCTCTTGTTCACATATATAGCTCAGTGTTTTAAAATAGCTGCCGGCATAATTGCCCTCTTTCTGTTGCCCTGATGCCTTTATGTCTCCTTCTCAAGAGATCTTAGTCTTTGCACATTCAAACCCAAGAAACCACTGAAATTGTGTTTCACACAGCCAGCTGTGAACATGCTGAATATTGATCATGTGCTCAAGCACTTTCCTGAGTTGCAGGCAATGATCTTCCCTATAAATTGCCTTGTTTTCTTGGATGTGACACCTGGCACCCTGTTCAGCTGAGCATTGAGAGACATAAGGGCATTGCCTGACCTTCATTCCTTGATGCTAGACAGAGTGAATGCTGATACTACCAACATCAAAGCTATTTCTTGCCTGAAGTGAAGGGTGAGCAGGGAAGGATTTATGTCTTGCTCAGGGTTCATGTGTGCTGCACAGCTCACCAGAATGCAGAAACACCTCAGCTAGCTCTCAATAAGAGCAGTAAGTGCACTAAGGGCCATTTGCCTCAGCAGGAGCTCCAAGCAGATTCGTCTCCTGTTTAAGGGTTAAAATGCAATGGAGGTGTGACTTAGATTTTACAGGGTACCTTAAGAGTGTTTAGAATATAAAAAGAAAAGTTGTTTTTTTTTAATTTGGTGTACATTTAATAAGGTTAGATCTCAGCGGGTTTTAATTTCTTTTTATCTGTTGTTTCTAGCCAATTTTTGAGGGCAGCTCATCTTTCAGCCACATCACA
This sequence comes from Grantiella picta, assembly GCA_013397955.1. Classification (NCBI taxonomy): domain Eukaryota; kingdom Metazoa; phylum Chordata; class Aves; order Passeriformes; family Meliphagidae; genus Grantiella; species Grantiella picta. Next base: position 1,590,892 of record VZRM01001194.1, read on the forward strand.
TGAATTTACTCCGTTTTCCAAAGACATTCTGTAAACCAAGGAACTGCTTTATTTTGAATCTCAGTATTCAAATCCAACACTTTCTTGTTCTGAATTAAAAGTCCTAATACTGAGCTGCAACTTGAACAAGTGCTGTGAATGATCACCACCATTAGCCCTCAATCACTGGCTGTGCTGTGAGACCAGTGTTCTGTAGAAATATGGTCATGACTATAATAACAAGCAATAGAGTCTGTGCAAGGATCTAAGCATCCACCCTTTTAGCTTAGTTCCTGGCAGACTTTTGGATGTAAACCAATTAACACCATCACAAACAGTCCTGGAGTGTGATTTGGGGAGTGGTGCACTGTAAGGATTGCTCCCAATAGGCAGTCTGGATGTAGTTCCCTTGTTTTGCGAATTAAGAGTTTAGCTCTATAAATGTGGGTTGTGCTGTATCATTTGTCCTCAGGGACAGCGAATAGTCTCTGGCCCATTTTATTTACTAGTATAGACAAAGCTTTTAGAAAAACACCAAACTTGGCAATAGTTTTTTTATTTGTATTGTGGTTCCAATAAATCTCTTTCTCTCTCAAAGGCATTGTTATTTTTTACTGCAAAACCATTAAGCTGAACAGTACTTTAATAATGATTATCAAAACCAGGATCGCAAAGGGAATAAAAAGAAACCAAACACTGAATTTTTTCATAAATTGCCTCTATCACATGCTTAAGATAATAAAAGTTAGTAATCCCATCAGGAGGCATGTATGGATATCCTGTTAAATACCTTTAAAAGTAACATTTAATTAAAATATAATGTTAATGTAGAGGCTTTACAACATAAATTGTCACATGTGTATAATATATGAAAAATAATTACGGAACTTCCTATCTTGTACCTAAATATCTTACTTATAACTTTCATGCTACATGAAGGGGTTAACTGGACACAATTATTTCACTGTAAGTAAAACAATACAAAATGAAACAACAATAAGAAAAAAACCACAAACCCACATAAAGAAAGAAGATAGTTGTAATATGAGGTTTGTACACTCCCAGCATGATCCATTTTACCTCAGGAGGAGACCTCAAGCATGACACCACTACATTTTTGCTCTAGAAAAGGCTGATGCTATGAGTAGCAAATTGTTTCCTCTCCTGTTCAACCTAGCAGAAAATTACTTATTTTTCTGTTGTCTTTGTTGAACACTGTAGGGTGGGGAGATGCTCAGAAAGACTACACTTTTCTGGGTGCAAACTACACCTATGCAAGCAAAAAACAGGAGTGGGGCAAACCCTAAGGAAAAAAAGGGGCATGGGAAATGCTGCTTTCCTTCACCCTTCAAAGAAGGAGAATGTTGTCCATTCCTGAGAGTAGTGTCCTTATGTCATGTCTAGCCATGATCTAGGAAAATGCCAGCTGTCATGAGTCAATGTGTCCATGAGAGCATTGATAATTAAGTAGTATATTAAGTCACAGATATCAGGCAGGCTTAAGACCATACTTTCTCTGGCAAAATAAATATAGATATTTAAATGGCAAGATGAAGACTTGACCCTCGATTTGGAAGGAGTTGTCTTTTTCTAGTATCTTCCCCATCTGCACAGTCTGAGCTCAAATGTGTCTGTTGAATTTTGTGGCCTGATGAACACACTTACCTGCAAGGAGAAACTCGGTCTGTAGGCAAAGATATCATTTGCAAGGAATTCACTCATGCAGCCAGAATGCCGTCAGTGCTGATGAGGTGGGATGCCAACCTAGAGAATGAAATGATAAATTGCAAGAAATGGGAAGGAGGCAATGGATGGTGGATATATGATATGACAATGATCATAACACTATAAATTATGTCAGATGAGGATATTGTTTGTTAGTAGTTTGCAATAATATACACCATTTATTCCTAGCATGATTTATGTGATTAGTGCTGTCATTCTGTCCTTCAAGCATTTACATTAGGTTTCCAAAACTCTTGGAATTATCACTTTTAAAACTTACTGTAAGTATTGTGGAAAGGGTTATTAAATGCATCAAAAATTACTTTTGAAAGTGGCTAAAAGAAGTCTTCTGAATTACTGTTAAAAAGACAAAACTCTATACCAATTTTCTGGGACAAACCTGTAATATTTTTTAATGTCTTAACACTTGACTTTATCTAGAAAAACAAGATACTTATGTAAAGATTTTTTTATGTATTAATAACCACTGTAACACAACATTTCAAATATTATAATATATTAATATATTAATATATTATATAATATATTGTATATTATAATATGTATATAATTTATATTAAGTTAAAAGAACAATACTTTTGAGATAACTAAAAAATTGAAACCCTTCAATCTTTTTGATTTTGAACTGCAATGTTTAGCTGAAATAAACAGAAGTGAGACCAGTTTGGAAAATGGCTGGACAGGAAAATTATCACCCTAGTGCTTAGGGGAGAAAGAATATTGAGAAAGCCACTCTTGTTCTTTCTAATTATCAGTCAGAGCACAGATTTCATTTATACCTTAAATAAGTTATGGATGATGTAGAAGAACAGCATCCTGCCAGCAAGTAGATTAGCTTCTTCTGCCCTGTAAACAGAGGTACACAGACTAAGAATACACCCATTTCAACAGGAATAGGATGTCTCGAGCTTTTATAGGGGTAGAAGTTACCTCTTACAAAGGCATACCTTAAAATAGTTTCATTATGAGATACATGGTTGTGTTGTCCTGGTTTAGGTATAGTATTCTCCAATTTAGTACTCCCTTTAAAAGGACCACACGCCTCGCCCCTTCCAATGGGAGCCATAAAAAGGAAAGATCAGCACCTGAGATAAGAACAATTTACTAGANATGGTGTTGAATAACAACAGGGTCCTGTCCAGGCCCTCTTCTGACAATTGCAAAAAATTAACCCTGTTCTGGCTGAAACCAGCCAGGTTTTGAACTCAGCTGTTCTTGGAAGAAGGGAGGAAGAATCTGTGCCCTGCACAAGGCCAGAAGACAAGCGCTTTGCTTCTCTTTGTGCAAGTGCCATCCTGAAACCTGCAGGACACCTAAAGTCTCTGCTTCCCTCCCTCCTGATTTTCCCTTCATAGGGAACTGCCTCCATTGAGGCTGAGTGAGATGATTTATCAGAAAATTTGAAACCTCTTTATTACAACAATGTATTTGATGAAGTTAAACATACTTTATAAATTATCTGATCTGATCTTGATATTACTATCTTTGCATGGCTCCGTGGAGTTAGTGGAACTCAGGTTCTGTCAGCCTCTCAAGGACACTCTCCCAGTGCAGACTGCCACAGGAGGTGACAACATATCTGCCCTATGGAGGGATCAAGAATAGAGATTAATACATAAACTGCCAAACAAAAATACCTGCATTTAGACCTGTAACCCAAATACAAAGGTGATGTGCTATTCAAGTCTTTCTAAGGGAACAACAGATATTTAATCTCTTCCATTCCTCCAAGTATTCCATAAAATTTCAAAGAGGGATTCAGAAATGACAGCATGTACTTAGGAGGGTTCTCTGCTTCCTTGCAGAGGGGTTTCCAGTTGGCACCTGAGATCCTGGACTGACACTGATGAGCTTCCTTTAGGTGCCACCAGTTCAATCAATGCTAACTGGCAACAGACACATGGCAATGAAAGAATGACTGCCAACACAGTTTAGTTTGTCCAGAAGAATCACCCTCGGGTGAGACTATCAGTCCCAAGCAGCAGAATTTATTTTAAACTCTGTGGTTGTAACACTCATGGCCATTTCTGTATTTCACAGGAGTATACTTCATTGTTAGAAAACAACCACAAATCATTATAAACCAATATCACAAACACAAATCTATAAAAGATTAATTTGATGCCATATGATAGTGAACTTCATCAGAAAAGAATGGCAGAATCATTTTTATGAAATCATTCTGCATATGTCACTTCCAGTAAAATGCATGGTTTAGCTTATTATGAACATAGATTTTCCTTCTTCCTGTCAAAAGTCAGGAAAGATATTAATTCCTTCACATTAGCCTTGGATCAGTACATTACCATTCAATCTGAACTTTCAGAGGGAGAGTGCAAAGTTATGAAGCATGTCAATAGCTGCTGTGTGTACACACATGCAAAGAAAAGAGGCACATGCACGTGTTGATTTCTGTGAATTTGTGTTATTTGCTCACAAGCATATCACAAATCTCCAAGCCATATTACAGTGCTGAGCAAAAGAATTCAGGAAGCTTCTGCGAATGTTTTCATTTTCCTCCCATAAAGAGATGCTCCAATTTACTATGGGAAATCATCCAGTGATTATTTTTGAATAAGAGTCATCAAAATTAGTATTCTTTGAGGTGTTAATCATAGCCACTGAACACTGGAAAAAATTGTAAGTTAAATTATGATTTTTGGGCAGCTCAGAAAGACCAATTTAAATTACCACAATTTGCATGGATAATATATATATATATTTCCTTTTAACTAGGGAAATCTAATAACAGTATTATGACCCCTCTGACATCAGTTAGACAGGAAACATTCAAGAAAGTGAGTGCAAATGTGAGAAGAAAAAAAGAGGTTATGTATTTCCTGGAGACTTCTCTTTGAACAACTCCATAGCCTTTGACAATTTTGGAACAGTCAAATTGATGTGGTCAAGTGAGTTATTGCTGGCATGCCACTTTCTGTGGTACCAATCTAGATCTATTTCCAGTGCAGTACATCATTTTGTTGTAGGAGATGGGGTTCTCATTTGAGATGTGCTGCTTGACAAGGAAAGGAAACAAGTTTCTGAAGGGCAGAAATTCCAAGATTAAAATCTTCCAGGTAAGCTACTTCTCTGGTTAGTAGTAACAAAATTTCCTATCTGCCTATTTTTTTCTAAAGAGGGTAAAGGAAGACTGCAAAATAAACTATTGTCCTAGTCTTGAGCAGCTTTTTATTCATGATCACAGAAGAATTATTCTCACAGATACCTCGCTTATTAATATGAGCTCGCTACAGAGCTCTGGTCTATTAATCTGCATGACATTAAGTAGTCTTACTTCTTAGGTAGTACATTGGAAATCTCTGAAATTGCAGAGATTTTTAGAAGACTTCTTAAACATAGGTAAAAAAAAATCCCATTTTGAGAAGCAATGTGTGCATCCATATTCACCCAGATACACATCCTATATGCACATAAACACAGAAATATTGACAGGAAGGTAAACAGAAATGGGACTTTGTTTTCCTTTGACCACACAGAATTACTGCACCACTCCCCAGGGATGGAGCACATTGAGAAGAGCACCTCTTCACTGTGTCATGCATTTGCATTTTCAAGAGAGCTCCCAAATACTTAAGATGTGCCCTTTTAGGAAGCATGTGTATGATCAAGGCTAAATTCAGTCAGGTTTTACCATGAGTTCTCACATGAGAGATCAGGCACTAGTGATGACATGAAACATGTCATGTTGTCTCTGTGAGCTCTAAGATAAAATCTAAGAGAGCTGCACAGTTTTAAGGATCCACCAACAAAGGGTCTATTTCCCTTGTGGATTACTGAATAACTACAGAAGATAAAATCAGAATGAGCATACGTGCTAATCCACCACCTTCCCAATACTCTCCCAACTCCTGTTTTCCTCTCAGGGGATTCTCTCAATCCCAGGCAAGCTCCTTGCAGCCACAGTGCGCTTTGAGTGCTGTGTTGGTCCTGAAATGATCCCAGGAGCACATGGCACATTAGGATGGCACATGCCGGACCTGTATTTAACTGTTGTTTCTAGACACACCACAGACAATATTGATGACTTCCTAAACAAGCCAAGGAATAACATTATTTAAGCTGCCTTGACTTAGATAACAGCTGATCACAAAATTAATGAGCAGTAGTATCTTCAGTACTGTGCTCCTGCCATAATCACATGAAGACACCAGTCCTAATCAGTAATACTTAAATTTGCCACTCTAGATAAAATAAATAAAAGTCTTAAAGCTAATATGTGCAACATCATCAGAGAGGATAGAAAATAATCAGAAATGCATGAATGATGACTGGAGTGTTTATTAAACACTAAGTAAACAAAGGACAACTTAAAATATATTAGCACAATCCAATTTAAAGAGGATTAACAATAGCTTTAAAAATTAACAAAATGGAAAAAAGAGAAATACTAGTAGCAAATACAAATCAGAAAACAGGGTTTGTAGAAAATAAATAAACAAATCAAAATAATTCTTGGAAAAATCTATGTTCAGCAGAGATAAGAGGAAGAGTATGGAGGGGACATTTTAGGAACACAAATAATTCCAAGAGTGGCATTAATTCATCACTAAGGCTGGTAGAATTCTTATTAATAATGATAAGATCTTAAGAAGGGCAGAAGTGGTCAGTAAATAAATCTCTTGTGCCCTTGGGAAAAGCTTGATAGTGATTTTTATTTCAGGCATTATTAAGCAAATATGGAGCACTAGTTTAAAAAAATATGTAGGATCAGCAGGCCTGGAAAACCCGTGCAAAAGAACTTTTAAAGAAATATTGTAGAAAGGAGCTCCCTCGATCATCAGTGCTCATTTTTACTTCTTTGGACACCATGAAAGTTCTGAAAAACATGAAAAAGAGAAAACGTGCCACTTTTTAGGGGATAAAACATAAGTTACTATCAGGCTGTGAGACAGAAACAAGCAGGCAAAATAATCTGATTAATAACTAGGTACCAGAGTAATAAAAAATTAAAGATAGGGAAGGCAATTAATGACAATTCACAAAGGTTTATACAAACAAATCTAACTTGCCGGTTTTGTCTAAAAGATTAAAAGTTGTGTTAATAAATCAATGTGTGTTGATGCTTCTGTCAGCATCTCACTTAGCAATGAAGGACAATCTGATTAATTTAAAGAAATATAAAATTGGCAAGACAAAATAAGATTAAAACTTACACTCTGCTACATTTTGAGGCATGCTCCCTAATTGCTATTAAATATGAGGATTTTATTTATATATTAGCATTTCAGAGAAGTTTTAGAAGTTATCTGAACTAAACCAAACCAGAAAAATCTCTTTTTATCAAAGGTAGCACAGCATAAAAGTAAATAATACAGAAGACAAACTCCAGACTTTGTTGTTCAGGAAATATACTCAGAAGCAAACAATGTAAGAGACAACATCAGGAAGAAAGTTCTTTGATTATCTCTGTAACCTAAAGTCCAGGAGTGTTTCTGAACTCCCAGATGCAGGTGCTGACCCCTGCCTCATCCTGGCTTTCCATTAGCATGCTATCTAGAAAGGCTCCAGCCATTTCCCACATCCCTGTCTCCATGCAGGTGAAATCTAAGCACATGATCTCGTTATTCAAGGAGCAAGCAGGATCTGGGGTATCTCCTGGTGTTCTCTTGCAGTTAAACTTAGATGCAGCCTTTGAAAAGGAATTGCTGATGGCAGAGGCAATTGCAATTGAGGGGTCAAAAAGGTGATCCTTGGGTGTATAATTACAGAAGGTGAAGCAGCAGAGGGAGGTCAGATTGCATCTGCATTTGGCAGCAGTTAGCATAGGAATGCTAATTCCTTTCATCTGAGCACATTTCAGGGTTGTTATAGATTTCAAAGATCTCCCACGAAAATTTCAAAGACATATAAAAAATGGAAATGTTTTGCTGCAAAATCAAAAGATGGTTAGTCTGACTTAAGGAACTGAAGGATAAAGCATTAGTTGGTCAAATTTCTGTTAAATTTCTGTTGCCCATGAAGAGTAGATGTTTAAAAGAAGTCTTCTGGATCTATAAAACTAACTCAAAATGAGATTAATAAACAAAATTTGAAGGTGGACATGTTTGGCTAGTTTTAGATAGACAGTCTTCAGACAAGAAAAGTTTAAGTCATGAATTCTATGATTATAGGGGATGTCATTGTAGGTGTTCACAGTGGACCCATGCAATAATCTCTGTGTAAAAAACAGCTTTAAACCAGGTTTGAAAAAAACCTTTTCAGCTGCAGGTGCCAGGTCATGTTGAAAAAAATGGTCATTTATTTCTTTGCATCTCCCCCCATGCTTCATCTGCAGTACACTGCATGTAGCCTTGCACTAATAAGCTTACCTATATTTTAACAGATAGTTTAGTCAGTGTGTGAAAGTGTAAAAAAAGATTACAAAAAAAGCACAAGACAAACCCTATCCTCAGTTATACTTAGTTATCCACATTAAGATTAATAAGTCAGTAATTATAAGGGAGATCAGAATCTGAACCTATGGTTATCACATGTGAACGCTACATCTTTGTACCTAATTAGTTAGAACTAATTTTGCATATATTATCATAACCGAGCAACACACCCATACAAAATAAATTACATATGTAGACAAACTAGGTGTCAGCATCAGATCTGTGCTGTCAGGTAGCAATCAGGTAAGAATGAACCCTTCCAATATCATTTTCTGAAAATTCATGAAAATGCAGACAAAGCTATCTACGTCATCAGCAGTACTATTTTCTTCAGTGTATCTAATTACAACTAAATTAAATTCTATTATTGTTCAGAAAATTTAGAATATGAAAAATTTTCACATAACATGTATTGCATGATTTTCTCATATTCTGTATTTTTTCTGCATTAGCAAAACCACATCTGATAAGATTATTTTATCATGAGAATAACAGACAAACTGGTAATTTGCTTAATATGTTCCCTGCAGAGGGTTTAGTTTGTTTTCTTTTAAGATGATGGATCAGGTTTGGAAAAGGAAAAATAGCTTATGTATAGAATAATAGCACAGTGAAATAACCCAATTATTTGGGGAAGAAAAAGAAACAACAGGATTTTTCAAAACTCTGGAGAAAAATGTTGGTTTAAGTGTAATGCCAAAAAGAAATCACCATTATGTTTAGCATGTTCAATATATTCCCACAAGGAAAATTCTGACTCCAGGAGCAAGATACATGAGTTTGAATAAAATAGGGGGGCCATGGGAAACAAAAATTTATCTTCAAATGCAAATTATCTTTAAGTGCAAATTTATCTTCACAAAAAAGATGAAGCCATCCTTGTACTTTACAGGACCACTATTTTCCAGGTATACTTCTGTCTTCAGCAGGGACTGTGCTTTATAACTTTACCTTTTAGGCACAGCACACAGGCATATATTCATATTAAATAACAATAAATATGAGAGGGGTTTTTTTTTAAATTTTAGTATATAGTATATGCACATTTCTAAGTTTTCAATTATCGAATCCAAAGAAATAGCCATATCTTCCTTATCTTCCTCTAAACTATGGTGTATGTATTCAACCTGGGTTAAACACATCCTGAATCAAGATCAGATGTCTAGTTCTCTCTCTCTGCTATTCACCAGCTTTTATTTAAGTTCTGGAAATGAAAATAGAAAAGCACCTGAGGAAACCCTTTAAAAAAGCACCTTTGGGTGAGACATTCTGTGTGTCTCAGTTACCCATTAATGTCTTGGGTTATAACAGCCTTTCTAAAGCAGGCAAAAATTCGGCACAAAAGAACATATCAAGATGATTTACTTTATTGAGAGGTGAGTTTTCTTAAGTATAATGATTCTGTCTGTACATCATTGAGCAATGCTTACAGTTAGATGGACTGTATTAGCTTTCAACAGCAGGTATATGTAATCAATTGTGCATAATACTGTGCAGTGACACCTTCGTGATCTGAATGTCCCAGTTAATGACAAAATTTGTATGTGGGAACAAAATAACGTTGTTATTTACGTGTTGTTATATAAATATGCATTCTTGTATTCCATGAATTCTTTTCCAAATGAATATTAACAATAGTGGCTATTTATTTATTTTAAAGTAAGTCTTTGAGACAGGAATATCCTGTGGGAAGTCAGAATAGGAGTAACAGGAAAGTCCATGGGCTAGGACTGAAACATTTTTTTTAATAATGCGTGAATTTTCTCTTCTTAACTGCTTGACATTTTCCAAAATCTTGCTATCATTAGTGGGAAAAGAGATTTTTTCCAACTAAATTAGAGCACATTTTCCTAGTGAGAGATGAACATGAGGAGAAAAATTACAACAGTCTAAACAGGCTGCCACTGGTGCTGTTGTATATAAAATACATAAATATAAAAATAATATTTAAAATAACTAATTAAAAGTGGAAGAGATTGCTTATTTCTTTATGTTTATACAAGCATTTGGAATAATGTAAAAATAACTGAAAGGGGAAAAGTATTCTTGTCTGTTTGTTTCAATGTGGATATTTTTCCCATAATACCTATCTCCTCTGTATTTATCATGGAAGCTATAAATACGAAAATCATTCAGCTTTTCGAAGGCTTCCATATGCTTTCCCACAAATGCTGGGAAAAGATCACAACACTTCAAGTTCAGTATTTTACTGTAAAATGAAAATATTTTCAGAAAACTAGTCAATGAAACCTGATTTACAGACAGTCCATGCAATACCAAATCCTGATCTGATTATTGAAAAAGTATCTCTGTTAACCATACCAGGGAGCAAATCTCTCCACCCAGCTCTTGTGCCATAACTGATTTCTGTCCCCATTGTCTTCATCTTTTTGTTCACTTACAGTGGACTTTGGGAACAGAGTAATTTGCAAGCTTGAAGCAATCAAAAACACAGTGGCTTAGAGCGCAAAATAAGCCAAACTGACCATAAAAAAACGATTTGAAGGATTAAAGTGTATATAGGAATCATTTTTCAGCAGGAAAAATTTCAGTCTCTTCCTTGCTGCATTGAGGAAAGTATGCAATAACCTTGCAAAGCATATTTTGTAAAAAACAGAAGAAGGATCCATTCTATCGATACAGATGCACTTTCAGAATATATTGAAAGCCAAGCTTAAAAGCAGCACAAAATCAGTAAATGCAAGGAACTTACTTATCATGTAAGGGAACAAAATCACTGTGGAGTCCACTGATAAAAAATACTACTTTTATTTTTCTATCAGCTCTAGAGAATGGGTCAATTCTCTCAAATGAGCTACTATAAATATGAAAAACAGTGTTGCTCTGTGCCATGGATCTGTGTAGATATGTAAGATGGCAAGGACAGGAAAAAAAAAATTTAATTTTATAATTCCCATAACCACTTAGCAACCACTACATGTAATCTTCCAGCTGCATATAACAAAATCACATGCCCATGCAACAATCATGGTCCCTTAAGCTTAAAAATACATATTTGAATGCATATACCCTTCAGCATTATCCTGACCTTTATTTTACCCATTGCAGTTTCAACCTGAATCTGGACATTTTCTATCAAAACAAATCATCGAGTAGTGTATGTTACCTGTTTGCTTCTATTGAAAAAATATGCCAGTTTATCTGACAGAAAATGCTATGTAGTTTGAATCAACCTCAAGAAATGTGACCCAAGATTTATTTCTGCAATGCAGAATCACTGTGCAATCACTGAAGCGAGTCCCTTAGAAGTGTGCCAAACTAGAAGCAGGAGAGAAGAACTGACAAATGACTTCACAGTTAATGGACCATTTGGATTTGCCACTGGCGGGCCCTGAAACAGGGGCACATTAGTGATGGAAATACTTTTACAAAACAGAGAATGGAGGAAAGAAAAGCAGGTGACTGCCCGTGTAAGTAAAATATGTATCACTGACATATATGCTATTCCCATAAAAATCCTAATTTTGCAACAGTTTGGCTTCTTTTTCCACTTTTGTCATTTCCACAAGGATAAAAAAATTGTGACCAAGTTTTGGTCATAAAGTAACATCTTATACCCCCTTTACATTGATGTAAATATTTTAGTGGTGGAGAATTACATCCCTGGTATTCAACAGAACAGCGTATAGGAGAGCAAACTGAGCAAAAGGAGTTCATCCACAGACAGAAAAAAAGGCTGCGAGTATTCTTGGCAGAAGTGAAAAAAAAAAGTCAAAAGCAGAATTAAAAGTGGGTAAGTGGACACAATTAAGTTTTCTGACTGTGGAAAGCACCTTCAAAGAGCCCCAAATGTGAAGCAATCCCTGCTTCTCCCCACAGTCTTCCTACATCAGCGAAAGTAGAATTTTACGTGGTGGTTCAAGTTCTTCTGAGTAAATTTTTGACTAAAAGCACATTAATGCTTAACGTGCTTTTAGAAGGCAGTTTTGCTTTTCTTTTGTCTAAAGATCTCATCCTGCATTTTATTATCTTTTTCACATTAGTGGAATTAAGTAGACTTCTTAATTTATTATGTTTTGCACAGCAATGGTCAATATCTTTAATGCATAATTTTGAAAAGTGTGTTGTTAAAAGAAATAAGGCACTGGGTTTTGGCCACAGCCCAGAGTCATCTGATCAGGCTAGATAAGACTCTCTAAATAGCTGTCAGATTGCAGATATCTGAGGTTTCTGAGCAAAGCTGTGATCAGCATGCAGCTTCATTAATCTACCCCATTCCATTCTTTTCAGATGTCATATAATAATGCTGATGAACCAGGAAGCGAGTATTTGTAGACTGTACAATAGGCATAAACAATTTATCATTTTCTGTTTAATTAAAGAACAACAATAAAAAGAAAATTATCCATAACGGTCCAGACTCTGCTGAAGGATTCAAGATTAACATGCAGCTAAATGACTGTGAGGCCCTCAGTGACCTCCACAGATGAGCACCAGAAGACTAAAGCAGCCCTGGTGCAAGAAATTACAAATTTTGTCAGCAATGTTGGTGCAAGTTTGAGTTGTGATAGAGATGCTGAATAAGTATAACTTACTTATAGTTATAGTTTGAAAACTAAGAGAAGCAAGTAGGAAAAGGAAATAGCTAATGAAAAAAGAAAGTATTTTTAGAGAAGTGTTTTCTCTGTGCACACACAGAAGCACTCACATGTGTGCTCACAGACTGCATTCTGTGAAACAAATTATCCATTTAGAAAAAAAATAAATCCTACCCCATAATTAGAAACCAGTTTAATTGCAGTCACTTAACTGCTCTTTCTGGCAATACCCTCCAGTCATGTTTTTAATTGGGCTTGACTGTCTCATAAGCACAGCCATACGTGAGGTGAGGTGCAGAGCACAGAGAAACTCTCTCTGGGAGAGTCGTACTGCTGCCAAGACCCCTTTTTGCAGCTGGCTGGTGCCATTTACTGCCACACATTGGCATGGGAGCATCTCCAACAGCCCGGGGAATGCTTTCTGCCTTTGTTCTTCCCAGAAACATAACATTTGATTTTTCCTGAGGGGATGCCACCATAGCAAGAGCAAGGGTTCCAAATGCATTTCTTCCCACACCTATTGGTTAAGCTAACTTTATTTATAGTTTGTGCCAAGTAATGAGCCTATAAACTCATGCTGCATGTGAATACACTGCACAGCAGTCACGCTTGAATGGAAAGACGCCCCAGGAAATTTAACTTCTATGTGAACTATGTTTAGCTTTTAAAAAACCTGCTTTCTATCAAGCTAGAAATCACAGAGGAAACCATGGAACAAGCTGAGGACGCAAAGGAAGAGTGTGTTACTGCTCTAGACATCCCTCGGCTTGCAGGCTGCCCTTGGCATACAGGAGGTGCCATGTGCCACTTCCCAGAGCAAGCCAGGGAACTCAGGGCAGTTAGCTTCTCAGCAGCAAGGCTGCTGCGTTTATTTGCTTTGTGCACTCACTGAATATTCATTCCTAATTCTGCAAAGGAGCTGTCTTAAAATTTAAGAGCATTCTCATAAAGATATTCCAGAGTGCCAGAATTGCTTCATGCCTCAGTATCCTTATCTGTAAAATGGGATTCAAATCATAAAATGGGTTTCAAGGACTAAATTCTTGGAGGTTCATGGTTAAACCAACAGGTTAGCCTACCATTCAGCAGTGTTCCTGATTTCTTTTGTGTTACCTTTCTGCAACCACACAATAATTTGCAGATGGGATTCACCTCACCTAATAACAGTAGTTTGAAAGTTATTTGCCTGATTTAAGTTCATAGTCCAGATTTATCTGTGGTCAGTGAAATGACAAAGCCACATACAGGAAAGTGTGTTCCTGTTTTTTGGGATACCTACCCTAGAATGGCAGAACCACTTTCTGCAGAGACTTTCCTCTTGCCAGTGACTATTGAAAATGTTAATATGCAACTTGGATGGCACACCTCATGTAAACCAGCTGAAACGTCTGCTTTTACTTTATCATCTCAATGTGTGCTTCTTCTAAACTCAGCTCGTGTACTGTTCTTCTTTGTGAGTCAGGTCTGTGGTCATCAGTGGCTCATCTGAAGTTGTACCTGAAACACACAAAGGATGATCATTCTACAGTCTCTATATTTGTATTTTCTCAATACGAAAACAAAAAAGAGCATGAGATGGGGCCAAAGTTGGTGTACAGTGGGACTTTGTGCAATATTTAATGTAATTATCCCAGGCACATATCCAGAACCAAAAATGGAAATAGAGCACAGCTTATATAGGAAAAGAATTAATATCAGGTGACTTTAGCTAAGCCAAAAAAAAAAAAAGCTGAACAACAAAATATTAATATTAAACTTCTGGCTTGATCAGATCATACATGATTATGATCCTGGCTATCTGTAAATATTTCTCAGCCCAAATTAGTATAAAGAGAATACATGCAAAAAAGGACCAAACAGATAACATGACTCATTATGAAGTGACAAAGCAAATTTACTTCCTTGGTATTATTCTTTTGTATTACTGTTAAGAGACTATTTAAAGCAAAGCAGCATGAGCACACTGTTGGATGATGCTATGTCTTGTCATAAAGTTAGTAAAGACTCTGCAATTATTAATACAAAATATTACCAAACTTAGTGGCATATTTAACCATTTTCCATCTGCCTGCCTTACCCTTACCTCTTCATTAATAGCATGGTGACTTCATCTGTAAATAGGGGGAAAGCTCCAAAATAATTTTCAGACAGTGGATGACTGGAAAGTATGTTTCAATAATAGAAGATTTGAGGTTTTGTAAATGCAGCTACTTGTCAAAGCACAATGGTTAATAGCAAAACTGTGCCCATTTCTTTACCTCATGTTTCTACCAGTCATTATCAGTCCCACAGATGTGGGTATGAAATACAGCATGAAGTTGCACTCCACCCAACACAGGTCACACTCTGTCAGTTTAACCTACAGATGGCTTTCTCTAAAAGCCATAAAGACTCCAGGCTGAGAGTTGCAGCACCTGAGAGTTTCCCAATCTTATTCTGGCACAGGATGTAGAGGCTTTAAACTGACACAGATCCTTAACTGAAGTGCACATGTCAGACTACTGAGACATGCTCATTTTTGGTGTGAATCATTGGGCACACATCAGTGGCAATGATCACCACCACCATAGCAAACAGAGGAATAAAGTTTGAAAAGGAACATGTGGATCAGAATTAAAAGATTTGCACATTGTAGGCCTGGACACACCTTTATTGAAAAGGTTCTAATTGAAATATCTTTCAGATTTTAAGAGGGAATACATCCTAAATCTCCTGGTATCCAATGCTTATACAGATAAATCCCAATTTCTTTAGCTTGCACCTGACTGACACAACTTAGTATATACCAAGACTTCCAACCAGCTTTTCAGTAACTACTGGTTAGCTGCTGGGCACATCTCTGGAATTTCTTTGAAGCCCAAAGGACCATGGTTATCTGAAAACTGCCTTAAAGAACAAAAACAACAAAAAAACCCACAACCAAACAAAAAAAACAAACAACCAAAAAAAACCCCACCCATACAAAGAAAAAGCCAAACTAAACAAAAAAAACCCAAACAAAAAAGCCCCCCAAACAAACAAAACAAACAAACAAAAACAATAAGAAAAGGGCACCCTCACTACACACACATTTCATATAAAGCCCTCAATTATTCTGTGAAGATAATTGCAGTCTTATCATTCTGGGACGCAGTAAGCTATCATCTCTAAAATGTGGATGCTTAAATGTTAGCTTCTGAAGAGCACTCCTTAGTCAGAACAGGTCCCCTAGACTTACATGCTTTATCATAGTCCTCAACAAGCATTCAGATAAAATATTTTGTTTCAGAAAATGAAAACCTCTTATGGCAATTATCACCAGTTAAACACTATGAAAACAGGATATTCTTATTACACACAGACTTTTGCCTTCCACATTTTTAAATGGGCAAGAAACCGGTAGTGGGAACAGGGTGAGGAAAAAATCTTCTATCCTCAGAAAACTGCTTTTTGGGATTTTTTTCTCTGTCAATTGAATAAAATAAAAATTTTAAAAAGCTAAACCAAACCAAACTAAACTAAAACATTCCAAGAAAAGCCACCAACCAAACTACAAAAAACCCCTAAACAAAAAAACACAGCAAACCTCCAAAAGCCGAAATACCTCCACCAAAAAAGGACCCCAACACTAACGTCCTTGCAAAAATATTTTATATATTTTATTTTAACTCCTGTCTTTAATATAAACTCCTGCAATTAAATAGTATTCCTTTATAATAACTAAAACCTTTATCTTTTTTCTTCTGTGTCCTGTGGATTATTGTCTTTAGTTTTTATAAACAGGAGAAATGCAAAGATGTGTGCTTTATATACATAAAAATGGTTTCATCAAAGCATAATTACGGCAGAGAAGCAGAATATGCAAATAAATTGCTATTCAAATATGGTATAGTCAATATGGTGCTTTCAGATTTTTGCCTTTTCTAGTTTCTAAACTCCAGGAACACTGTGCAAGCTGCAGCAATATCTTTCTGCAGCATGCTGCTCGTATTACATAAACAGTGCTTGGCTGCTTTCTTCCATAGGAGCATCTGCTCAGCTGACAGTCCCTGGTGAACCAGCTTTGTTTTGTTCAAGGCACCAGTGATGAGTAATGGATCTGGCTAATCCTGATAATGTATGATGTAATTGTCAGAGGGGTTTAATTATCAGTACTTTACATGTGGGATTATTCTGTAGTACAGTTCTCTTACAGACATTTCTAAATTTGCAAGACCTGTGATAAGTTGTAGCTATCCAATCAGCCATCATATTAACACATCTTCCCTATCACATTTAGGAGTACAGACACAGAGCACAGAAGCTCAGCTTCTGACTTACAAAAGTAAATTGTCTGTATCATTCCATAAAGCTATCATCAGAGCACTTTTGGGTCTTACATAAATCCAACTCTCCTTCCAGAAGTTAAAATAAAAATGTTTGTAAAGTTTCAAAATCACTTGGCAATCAGACAGGCAGCAAAAGTTTTTTTTCTGTAAGTGAAAGTGATGATTAGTGGGTGTTGCGGTTTAAAGGATGTTACAACAGACCTTACTTGAGAGTGTCTCTGCCCAACCCGGTTCAGCACCTCAGTGCACCAAACCCTCTGTCCCAGGTCTGGTCACTGCACTCTCACCTGCTGGGGAGCCACAATGCTAGCTCTGGTTTGGTCTGTTCTTTGCAACCGGCCATGGTAAAGGAGGTGAGGAGAGTCTACACACGGTGTCCATGGAAGGTTTTGTTCACATGGTTCACCAGAGGCCAAAAACCTCCCAGAGGCACAGATGCCTCATGGGCGAAGACACTGCATGCACAGACACATGTGCACAGACATCCCTGGTGCACAGACATCCCTGGTGCACAGACACACATGGTGCATAGACGTCTCTAGTGCATAGACAACAAGACAGCGGAGGGTGGGGAGTTTTTTATACAAACAGAGGGGCGGGGACAGCACATTGTCCAGTGATCTCTGGGCACAGGGGAGGTACATGGGAGGAGTTAGGGTACAGGAACCAATAGGGAAAACCCAAGGGAGGGCCAGGATCAGGGGCGGGGAAGGCAGCACAATAGATGAAAGGTAACCATATGAGGGAGAAAAAGGGGTGGGGAGATACAATTTGTACCACAACAGTGTCACTCCTGCAATAATTTTATATAAAGATGAGACTTATCTTGTGAAGACAGTGGGCACTAGAATAAGAAGGACCCTGTGTTATTTCCTCTTATTTTATTGTCTATAAGCCTATCAGGTTAGAGAATGCAGGCCAAATGTTATGATGAGTGAAGTTATCAAAAAGACTACATCTGACTTAAGCTGGAACCTCCACAATTCCAGCTGAAACTGTGTAGTAAATACAGTTATATAAAATACAAAATTATGATCCCTGAATTTTTCATCAGGTATATATTCAAAACATAACCTCTGAAGATAATTAATTTAATTCTGCTGAATATCATTGCACTGCTGAGGATCATTCACTTTGGTGCAATGGGTCACTTTTTAAAAAAAAAATTTTAATGGTCTGAGTGTTAATTTAATTTTCTTCTCTCCAACTTGGCTACACCAATCGATAACATGAATACACTCCACAATCTGTACAAAAATACATTATGGGTTTTAAATAAGAAATTATATTCAGAGGATGTTAGAAGTGTTTTTCTTAATATGAAAACTTCAAATGCAGCTAGTTAGTGAAGGCTTCCACCTTTTCGCTGCAGCAAATCTGAGTTTCTTCTACATGCCTTAGCAATAGTCTGGGGTAATTACTGAATCTGCATAGTTCTAGAAACAAGTGCAATCTGATCAGCTCTTGTCTGGACTGATGACATCCTCCAAGGCAGTGGTCTAGTTTATTCACCTTTGTGAAGCAATGTCTTTAAACTCTCACAAAGTATTCAGCTTTTGGTCATCTATCCTCACTTTTACTTACGGAACTCCTTGATTATAACATTACAAGGCATTAACTTTCTCATCAGTCCTCTGAATACACACAAAGATCAGTTTGATCTTTTGGCATGGATTTATAGATCAAGTCAAGGTGTCACACAGCAATATCCTAAGGCTGTGTGTACAAAAATTTTTTTAAAGGTATAATTTTGCCATCTTTAATACTGCTAATGTAATTTGCAGTTGCTGTAGGGATTGGCAGTCTAATTTAATAGTAATTTGTGAGTCAAAGGTATTGAAAATTCATCTCTGGAGAGCTGTTTCTAGCATCTTACTCTCTTCCAGCACTGTGAAACCGGATCCCTTCTAGGGCTGATACTTCTCTACAGAAATTCAAAATCCTGAATCTTTTATAATTTTATGTTTCACTGTAACTTAGAATTTTTTCTAGAGACAACTTATGAAAATGATATATTTGATTAAATCAAAGTTCTGCCTGTCTTTAAAATAAACAATAAAGCACAAAGAACTTATTTTTAAATATATGCCAAGAAAAAGAAGTCTTCAGGATTCTTTCACATCAGATCAGATTTTAGTATCCATATTTTCCTAATATATTTTAGAGGGAGTTTTGGTAGCAAAGAAAGGGCTCTGAGTCAGATAGTCCTTTTACCTCTTTTGTTATAGCTCACACATCAGACAATTTCAGAGCAATTAATAGCTGTTTTTGGAGCATTTGAAAACAACACATGACATCAAGTTTAAAAATTATAAGAAACCTCAAGAACCAAAATCAGAGGACTGTTAAAAATGCAATTCATACTGGCTAGTGTAAACTTTCTCTACCATTTAATTCCACAGATCTTCGTTCTCTCTTGGTGTTGCCTAATGAAGACTTAAGAGCTAAATCAGAAACCATAGCTAAATTTTTCTTGGCTTTCTTGATGATTGGTGACAGTATCCTAGCTCAAGTCTATAACATGAATATAGGATTGCAAGCGACTTTTGATAGATATAAATGCGGTGCCCAGGTCCTGCATCGTGTAGTCCCTTGATAAACTTGTCAAGTTTAGTCAAACAATTAGGTTTTTCTGTCTCCTTCTGTGGCAGGAGCTGAGTTGTTTTGGCATATCGCTGTTGTACTAGTCAGGGAATTGCTTCTCATTTTTATGGTAGATGATCCAATATTTATATATCCATTGTTTCTCATCCAGAAGACCCCCTTAGCTTCAACAATTTTCACCCTAACTGGTGCTTAGTCTGCTATAGCAAAGCTTGAGAACTTATCATCTGAGGTGTATCCATAAATAAATAAGGACAGCGACATAGAGAGAGGAGTACTCAGTCTTATCAAATAACCTGTATGCTTTCCTCAGCATCTTCTTCTGCCTTGTGATCAAACCCAGAATTTGTCCATGCACATCCACATCTAAACCACAGCACCTTTTAGTGAGTTCAATCCTTTTCTCTCCATACACCTGAGATGTTTTATCAGTGTGTGGTTTATCAGCATGCTGCTGTCTCAGAATATTGCACCACCCATGCTTATGCCATGGAGCTACCTGGAGCAATCTGCTGAGTTCTCCACAGGAGTGTGATTGACACGCTTGTATATCAGGCACAACTATCTCTAACTGGCACAATGAAGATGAAAGACAAATGACAATCACAAAAAATTTTGATCTGCTCACAAGTATAAAATTTATTCTGAGTTGATGCTAGATTTTGCCCTGAGGAGTATTTCTGCTTACAGGGACAGTGTTTCTCTTGTTCTAAAGAGCTTAATACATACTGTGGAGAATTGAACTTCAGCTGAGGTTCAAGCTTTTGGGTCTGTGAAACGAAGATGTTTGAGCACAGCTTTTAATCCCACAGCTGTTCAGTTTACCAGCCAGTCAAATGGGGAGAGTAATATTAATTCACCTTTTAGAACATTTCAATGGGTAAAGCCTTTTTAATCAGTTACTCAAAAATCAAATTCTCACTTGAGATTAATTTCTGCCATCAGAATATTGCTCCCTGAAGGAGGGAAACTCTTCTCCATAGTGTGCCCTCAATGTTCAGTGAGTTTCCTACAATATAATGGAGCATACTGTTTGTGACACTTTTAATAGTTTATACTGTCTCTTCTCTAACTATGTCTCCTCAGAAGTGCATGTCTGAGAATCCATTACCTCTACAAAACTGTATCACAAAGTGAAAGATCAAGTCCTCTAGATTGAGCTATACAATAAAGGGCCAGGATTAAATAGATAATCAAATGTCATAAAATGCCTCAGTCAAACACGCTTTTCTGATGTCAATTCCCCTTACTGTCATTTTAGCAATAGAAGGTGTCAGAAGAGAAAAAATTTTGAAGTTTTTTTCCTTTTCCTAAGATTTTACTGTAAGCTTTTAAAATAAATTCTAACTTTCAACTGACAGCACAATTCATTTTATTTACTATATCAAGTGGGATCTAAACAGATTATTGTATAAAATCGTGGTAGCTTCCTGAATAGATTATGTCCTGTAAAGGACAAGAAGCCTTCTGAATAACACAGAAGAGGTTAATGCTCTAAAAGAACATCAGAATCAGATGTTGTCATCAGATGTCATCATTATTGTCTTCTATAACAGCAGAGGAGATATTTTTAATAAAAGATGTGTATAACTCTCTAATTCAAAGTCATCTTTGTCCAGACAGTGGATGTGCCCATGTTACCTTGTCATGGAGTGAGGGTGACCATGAGCAGCGAGACCTTGCTGAGTGTGCACGCTGCACAAGGGAGCTGCTGCACTTCTCAAGAGTCATCATTACATGAGCACACACTGGGCACTGTGGGTGTGAAGCTTGCTGCCTACTTTGTGTCTGTCGCTGAGAAAAGGATTGGAACAGGTAATTCCTTAAGTTATTCCAACTACAACGGTATCATAAACCTAATCTAGTGAAGGGAGAAGTGGGAAAAACACTGCTAGCTCTCACTTGATATTGTACAGCACTGCACCCTATTTCTTTTCTGAGTATAATACAATCACAATGTTGTGATGAAATCAAACACGACATTTCATTTTGGGACCAGGTATTCACTGTCACCTTTCAGAGTAGGCATCAAAACAGATTTTCTGCTAGAAGCAGTGGCCATTATGAATGAAGAGTTAGATAATTGAAATTGCAGTTTAAAAAGAATCAATAAATATTTCTAATTTTTTCAAGTAAGGAAACCTTTGAAGTCCCAAATTCCTCATTTTCCAGGATGAAAATTTGATATTTGGATCTTAATTTCTGACTAAAAGCTCTGCTTTAAGGTAGAAATACAATTTATTAAATCAACAACACAAAATATAATCTAGGGCAACAAAAAGTCATTAGGCAGAGAAAAAGCATTTCAAAATAAAAAATTAAAATCTGTCCTTTCAAAAAACTGCCATCAAATTGGCAGAACTTCATTTCATATTATATATGCATGTATATATGCAACCGCTGATGTCTTCTCAGCTCTGTGAAACTGTCTCTTCTCCCTTCCCTTCCCTTCCCTTCCCTTCCCTTCCCTTCCCTTTCCTTAGCATACTTCTGATATCAAGCATCTAGCTTTCAGGTTTATCATAGTCTTAATTTCAAAGACACAGTGATCCTTCTCGAATACAGACACTACTTGTAGTTATGCAATACTAATTAAAATATACCAGTTATACTTTTGACAAGAATCCTTGACTTCAAAACATGTAGACATGCATTCTTCATTGGAAAAACATAATTGCATTCATCATGCCCCATAGTCACAACTGAGAAGAGAAAAATATCATCTTTACTACCAACTAGTTAATTGAGGCTTCTAGAATGAGTTTACACAGTCAAGTCTCAAACTAAACCAGACACAGTCATTAAAAAAAACATCAACCATCATATAGCTGTGTCTGAACTCATGGGCTAGTAACAAGGTCACAAATTATTGCACTATTCTCCCCTAATACAGAAACATACATCTCTTTTTCTTAAAGTGTCATAATCTCCAGAGCTCCTATAGGCCAAAAGTTTTTAGTAAGATGTAGCTACTAGGCCATTTTTAGGCTGACACACATTTATTCTGGCCATAATGGTCAGAAAATTTATAAGTGAACTCACTACATTTCTGGTAGCAGAAATTGGCCTTACACACAAGCTCTCACCCATTTGCAGGCACCCACTGAAGTGTAAGGGGAGAAATACTTGTGAGAGAACTCCCTGCAGGAGGCTCTCTGGGGAAGGAGAGCCTGAGAAAGAAATTCCCCATGCAACATTTATTCAGCTGGTCCTGAAACTCCACATTCCTGCACTGAATGAAGTAATCATTTAGCTAAGAAATCAAAACAAGATATTTTTTCTCCTTCTTTGAGTTTTTTATCTGTGCCCACTGAGAGAAAGAGTGACCATGTGTCTCAAAAGGTTTAATTATAGAATGGAACTGGTAGCTGGAAAGCTGTGATTGATTTTATTAACACTGTGATAGTATTTATCAGCAGCATAGGTCTATTGATATTCCTCTTTTCCAATCTATTATTGTTGAAAATTGTAGCTCTGTCAATTATTGATCTTGCATTCTTATCTTAGATTCTGTTCTAGAAGTAAGTGCAGTTTTAAACAGATCAACTTCAAGAAATAAACTTAATAAGTATCCTAACACTATTAGCCTGCATAATTGTAAGTTTCTGAAGTACACTGCTTTTTAATGGATTAACTTTTAACCAAGCTGTCTGGGAAAAAAACCATCAAAGATTCAGCAGATTAGACACTAAGGAACAACGCACTTTCAGTTTAATTTTAACTCTCCTAGTTTAGTGGCATACTTTATTGCTATGTGTTTCCTCTTTCTATTATAAAATTTTGAATTTATTATAAGAATCACAGAATTTAATTAATGCAATTCTAAAAATCTTACTATATAACAATTAATAATGAATAAAATTCTGAACATATGAAAGTACCCTGTAGTAAAATTAATATATCAAAAGTAAGTAAAGTCAATAACAAACTACACAGAATATAATCACCACCAAAATATTGCCACCTGAATGAAAAAATGGAAATTATTGAGTCTACATAACCCACCACATTTAAGGAATACTCAGCTGATCAATGATTTCAAAGAAAGTGGGTAACTTTCTCATTAATTGTGTTATGGTTTTAAATTGAGGAGGCCAGAAGCATTGCAGACTTTGAATTGCATTCAGTGTTTATAAAGATAATGAGAACATTCATGATTCCACTAGGGAGAGTCAAATGTTTTTTAGATGAAATATAGACCTGAGGGCTTCAGAGCAAAAATCAGCCTAAAAGTAGATGGGCTAGAAAACCTCACAGACCTAAAAAATGGAAGTATTTTACAATTAGGTAAAAGAGAATCTATCTACTATAGTTTGAACATACACCAGTACCCAGCATCCAAATTCTAGTCACAAATGTGCTATTTACTGTAATTTTAGAAGCACAGTGTACAGTCAGATTCACACATACACATACAGGTAATAATTTCCACTGTCTCCCTCTAAAAGTACTTATTTCCCTATGAGCTTTAGAGCCATTTCCAAGTAAATAAGATATTTCAAACACAGACCAGTTCCTCTAAAGGAACAGAAAATAATACAGACTAAGATAATATATTTTTTCCCTGTTTCTACAGGACTAATGAACATGACAGTAGAAAAGCTCTTCTATACCACTTACCATAGCAAGTGCAGTGCCATACTATCTTACATCTTTATTAGGTAATTTTGAAGAATTAGAAATAAAAACCAAACAACCAACCGTGGTTACTTGCACCACTGATCCACATTTTTAGAAAAGCAAAGTGGTTTTTTCTCGTTGTGCAATTTCTGGTTTCTGCTAAGTTATTAGCAATAGAAAAATAGGGATATAAAATAACTAATTGTTTCTAAATAAATTACTGTTTCTTATCACGTTAAAGACCTGCATTTGTTTCAGGGGGATGCCTGGTATTGCAGGCACAGTCAGCCTGCTTGAGGTAAATACATGAGCCTTGGCAGGTAGGTCTCACTGAAATCCCACTCTGAGTTCTGAAAACTCCATTTTGATTCCATGTTTTTTGATGTCAAATATCCAGAACGTCCTTTCAACCATAATTGAAGATTATTTAGGAATAAGGTAGTAGAGCTGTATTATCTGAAGTCTTGTATTTGTACTAATAATATCATGCTGAGCAACATTTATGAATTTATACAAGAAGTTTTCTTTTCTTTGTGTGTCCAAACATACACCCACTGTGCAGGGATCTATGAAAATCTGTGGCATTTACTCTGAAAATGCCATATAAGCATATTTATTGGATAATGAACTTAAAAATAGTTTTGTAATTTTTTAAAATTTTATTAAATCACAATTTTTTATTTCAAATTTTAGAAAAAAGCCTCCACTTAGAATACTACTTTCAAAGACACTAGAAATATTTTCCATCTCAAATAAAAAAAAAATTAGTAAAAAGTTATTTTACATGTCTTTACAGAACAAAAATTACTTTCTGTTTCTGTCTGATGTAGCAAGTGCCTTTGATTTCTGCATGTATCCAGATATGATATGCAATGAAGTACACAGTATCAACATCTGATTAGAGAAGTGAATACATATTAAAAATATTCAAAATACACAACTGATGAAGGCTCATATATATATTTGGAATTATCTATTTTTTGTGTCAAAAATGCTGATGGTCTTGTAACTAAATAGAAGAATTTTCCATTAATCAGTATTAAACTTTTATACATACAAAAATATACTATTAAAATAAATCCTTACACACAGGACTTAAAAAAAGAGCTGAGTAGATCTCATATTTGCATTTTCATCTTTGTGTTTGTCATTTAGATTCTTCCAATTGCTTGTGTGTAACTGTCTGTTTGCAATAGACAATAAGACACAAGCTTTCTTGTTTCTGGTTTTTTTCAAGCAGTACAAATGCCTCCATTCCTTGACTTCTGAATTTCATTTCCCAAGTATCAAAGACAACAGGACATCAAAACCACTGTGTTTTCACTGAGTTAAATCATGAGTTTAATCCTAAATCTAGATTATGAATTTATACAAATGTTTCAGTCTGCAGATGTCTCTAACTGCTTTTCCCCTAACAGAAACAAGATAATTGGAGAAAAAATGAAATTTCTTCTTATAAAAGAATTTTATACTCTATTTTCCCCCAAATTTATCAGAAGAGCTAAGTATGATGATTTGCTAGGACTAGACCCTTGGATGCATTGATGCCCATGGTTAAACATTTTATGAATTCATCTTGTGTAACAATGATAAAGTGGCATTTATATCCTTAACTATTATAACAAACAACAGTTGCAACAGCAAGCACAGACTCTGAACTCCGTTACATTTAAGAATAAATATTAATTTTTCTATAAAACTAGGTATTAATTTATAGTATTTTAGCTGTTGTCTTGTTACTTTTCCTTTTCTCTGCCTCCTGCAATTACCCTTAATGAATTCTGAGAGTACGTTTACTAGCACTGATTCAGATGAAGATTTATTCTTTTGTCCATAATCTGAACTGGCTACAAACAAGCCAATTCCATTCCAAATTGTTAAGCGGAGATGACAGCGCAGGGTGTGGCCAAGCAAAAATGCTTTCCTAGTAGATGTATGCACTCTGTTCGTTAAAAGAATTGCCTATGATTTCCAGACTGTATATCGCTCCTTCTGGCTGGTTTGGTGTATCTTTTCATACCATCTTCTAAACAAGAATAGTATGATGGATTTTTTGTGATTTTCCTTATCCTTCTTTGAAAGCAGGGATACCTTTCATGTTCCACACTGCCTCAGTGCCAAGGCACAAATAAAGAAATTAGTTCAGTGTAGATAGTTTCCAGTAAATTATCACCTGGACTTCCTGAGAACTAATTTCCCATCTAGACAAGTCCTGACAAGCTGACGCGATATCAGTGATTTATAGAAGCTGTTCTCAGCTACCTTCACTGCAGAAATTAAAAGTAAGAGTAACTAGTTAATTCCTAAGCTTACTATACTGGGAATTCCCTCATTAAAGGTCTTAAGACTGTTAAATCAACCTGACTGTTGAATGAATAATCAAATTTGCATGTTTATAGTTTCACATGGAATATAAAGCATATAAGAATAGAAGGAATCCAGAAATACAACCAGGTTTTTTCCCTTGTAAAGAGTTCTCCCTTCACCTGAATTTCCTCTAATATTTCTTACGTACACATTAGGAATATCAAGGCCAAACAAATTTCTTTTCTAAGTGAGTGTTACCCAGCATAAGCAATGGCCTTGGCATTTGTCAATGGTATATGCATGACGAGTCCTCATTCTACTTTGCTGCAAAAGTTCATTTACCTTTTATGATTTTATTTTTGCACCCACTCACTTTTATATTGACTCTACTGGTTCCCTAATCATCTCCTGAATGGAATTCAAGCTTTTCATTCTTCCTTCCTACACCAGTGTACTATGCTCTTGAGGGTATATTTGATGTGCACACTTATTTCCTGTGTTATATCATCCTCTGCTGTGTGCTCAGACCTTGTCCAACTGATACTGGAGCAATAGGATAAAAGAACTGGATAGGGACATTTCTACACACGTGGAACATATTTACAAAGCAATGTTACTACCATTTCTACAGTGGTGTCTAGAAATCCCAGCTGAAATCAGTGCCATACTATGCCAGGCACTGGGAAAAACAATAGTAGGTTACCATCTTGGTGCCGACAAGCTCACAGGAAAAAAGGACAAAAGTTTGGAAGGTTTATAGACACACAAAAAGCTGGAAAGTGACACAGCAGATCAGTGCCTTAGACAGGAGCTGATCCTTGACTCTCCTTGCCCTGAAGCTGGGTAATATTGTGTTTCTGTATTTAGAAGAAATAACTTGGAGACTGGGTTGGCTTTTCCAAGTCCTGAAGCCAAGAGCTTCAGAAGTTTTAAGACATCTGAGCAGCTGGTGGCAGACATATTTTTCTGACTTCTGCACTCTACATTCTTATCTTTGAAAACCTTTCCATATTTGACATAATTCAGGATGTTTTTGCTTTCCCTATTTTACTCCCCAGAAGCAACAGCTAAAAATCCTGTGTGTGTATTGGTACCTTTCTAGATTTTGCTGTAATATAGCTACTCTGAGAAAGAGGATTTCAAATAATAAGTGGCAAAGAAAGTTCAAGGGAACAAGAATCCAATTTCCTGTAAAAGATATGACTGTTTTACTGGCATAAAAACAAATGAACTTTTTAATGGCCTAAAATTAACTTTATTCTGAAATGCTGTTTATTTAGCATGTCTTGTTATAAAACTTTAAAAAACCCTGCCAAACACTCACCAAACTGTCTTCATTTACTTAAGAAGAGATCAACTACAGAATCAGGGGTATTCATATCTGGTGAGCTCAGAAACTTGTACAACATGACCAACAGGTGGTTCATGCTGAAATTATCCTGGAGTGATTCCTTCAGGGAATCATTACTCAGTTGTTTGGAAACTGAATAAGTGTCTCTCTCATTTTAGCTAACACCAGGATGTCAATGTTATGTCTTATGAGAAAATTAGAATACACAGGAGAATGATATCTTACCACATAAACCCAGAAATAATTTTGAGAGAAAGTAAAATTTCCTCAGTTCTTCTAGGAACATCAGAGTAACATTTCTAAACCTCAGAAAGAGGCAAGACAGAGATTCTCAGTTCATGTAACACTCTTGTGCTTTGTTTTCTTTTGAAATAAGTTTTATATCTTTTTCTTGTTCTCCTAGGAGTCAGGGCATGGTTGGCTTTAAAATAAGAGTAAAAATGAATTATGATGCTGCTATGAAACAGTGTAGCTGCATAAGCCATTTCTTAATAGATATATAAGGGTACAAAATACAGAGATTATGCTTCTATGCTATGTTTAGTGAAGAAATTTCTGCATATCTGGTATATAAACGTCTAGTTTATAGCATCATGGAATCACAGAATAATTTCTGTTGAAATGGACCTTTAATGTCTTCTACTCCCAACCAGTGGTCAAAGCAGGGACAGCCTTTAAATCAGACCAGCTTGATCATGACTTTGTCCATCTGAGTGTTTCTTTCCATTGTTTAAGATTTTAAGGCTTAACAGATTATAAATTAGCATTTTGTAGAATGCATTCCTTCTTTGTACTGCTTTCAAGAATACAGAGAACCACAATTGTTCTTTTAACAAGTTCTGAGGTCGTGGTCTTAAAGCTTTTGAATTTTGAATGTTGTAGTCATTCTGGTCTATAGCAAGGCCATAGGGGAAGACAAGCATCGTTTTAAAGACAATTTATGATAGCATGTCTTGGAGCCGAAAAGAGTTAAGTCTGTTCATTAGTTTAGGTGATCTGAAAATTTATTACTCTGTGTTCTAAGACACCGAGAGGTCCTTTTGCTTTCCTAGCAAATAGATCTCAGGAGTTCCTTTCCTTCCTACAGGGAAGGGTGGTAACAGGGTTATGTTTGTGTTTCTGGCTCTTATCTACCTAAGAATTTCCACTGCAAAAGGAAAATGAAAGAAATCTTCAACTTATTCCATCATTTATCTTTATTTAGGAATTATAGTCTTGAATCAATTTTTGGCCTTCCTTCCTTCCTTCCTTCCTTCCTTCCTTCCTTACTTCCTTCCTTCCTTCCTTACTTTCTCTCTTTCTTGTAATTGTGGCATCATGGATTTTCTGAAGTACAGAAGTGATTAGTTTTATCTTCAGTCCTATTTTTCTGTGTTAAGAGTAGCAGGCACAAAATGCAAGAAAACAGTTCCTATTACCATAAATTGCCCAGAAGCTGGACAGAGCACACCTCTGGAAGGTAGAGGTCATACTGGACTGGGGTATCGTCATTGCTTCATCATGTAGACAGGGAGAGGCAGGATTTGCATGATCTAGGGAAGTGCTGGGACAGAATCTGTCCGGTATTCATCAAAAATGCAGGGAAGTGAAGAAGAGCATTACAACTGATCTTTTCTAATTTGGGCAAAGGAAATGGGACTGGACAGTCTGGGTGTGAAATCTAAATGTAGAATTTTTATAGTGGGAAAGTTGTGACTAGATTTTAAAAAATATTTTCATACTTTAATACATATATTATTATAAATAAATTGATTCTCATAATTCAATACATTCAGTAGTTGATGCAGATATATTTAATGATTTGGCCGTACATTATGGAAGATTAAAAATAATTGAGATTACTGTATGATTATATTGAAGCAAATTCAAATTGATAAGCTGTCTACTAAGAGAGCAAATCCTTAACAAAAAAATGTAATTTACACATGAGACAAACTTATTTCTAAATGTATAAATACAAATCACAGCAGGTAGCATAGTGAGAAGTTTAGACACAAATTCTTGTCTGCGTGTAAAAGTATCCATAGGAAAAAGGTTTTGAGGAAAAAAACATTGTGCATGTTTATAATATGATCCACTTGAAATGGTGAGTAGGGGGTAGTTTTTACAGTTTTACTACTAAGCACTCAAGCATCACATAAATTTGCAGAAAGTTGAAAGTAAATAGTAGAGGTTGGTTTTACAGTATAAAATCGATTTTACTAGAGATGGAGTGACCATTTTCCAATGTTTATTCATTTATAGCTGCCTTCTAAATTGATACTGCAGTAGAGAAAAGATAGAGTTCAAAAGGTTGTCTGAATCTCCTTTTATTCTCTCTATTTTAAAGAATTTATGGAAACTGTCACTGACAATACAAAGAAGCTTTTTCTCTGGGTATGACTGTGGCCTGTTTAGGCTATTTCTAGATTGTGTGTGGAGCAAAGCAATTCATCAGTAATTTTTAGCAGAAGAATTATTAAAGGGTAGTCAAAGAAAAAAGAAAGGCTTTGAATAAAGTGAAACATTCCTTAAAGGTAGAGGATTTGCCTGAGTATGAAAGGAAGCAATCTTAGGCTCAAAAGGTTATTAGAAGATCTAAGAAGCCCTGCTGCCAAAATCTCTATAGAACTATTAATAAACATACTTCAGTGGGAAAATATGAAATAAGATTATAAGGATAAATGTAAGAGACCAGAGATCCTTTGCAATACCTAGTTTAATTAAAAGTGGCATTACTCTTGATTCTAATGCATTGAAGTTGAACATGGATAAGGTTTCACTTAATGTTATTAAAAGCATGCTGATATGAAGTAGATTTTTTTGGTGTCAGGAATACATTTTAAAGAGATGTTTCATGTTAGACTAAGACTGAAGTGGACGAAGCTCTGCAATTCTGTTGCTAGTTTGTGAATTTGAAGAGCAAGTATTCTTTGATTTTGAAGTATCTTTCCTTGACAGGTTTCATGGGACTTATAGATTGTGTTTAATAATGTGAGCAACAAATGCATTTGTTAATATTTTTAAGCTTATTTGAAGTAAGAGGCAAAGCTCATCTATTTCAAAGTCATGCAATGTTAGATGAGCTATATAAAATATCTATAACAGAACAGATTCTAGAAATATTTCATTATATTTCATGATTGTTACCAGCAGAAACTTTAATAAAAACTTATGATATTATAAGATTAATGTGAGCCAACTTTTGGTTGAATATGAAGAAATTGAGAGGAGTGGGGAATAAAGAAAATATCCCCCCAAAAACAATAATGGGCTTGTTTACCATACCTGTTTTCAAAGGGATTTGGCTAAGCCTGAGTCTACATTTAAAACTGGAAATTCCCAGTCAAACATCAAGGATATTGAATCCATGTGAAATGAAACAAGGAGCACCTGACCATGTGGAAAAAGTTGCAGTGGAAGAAAATAGTTCTGACTCCTGAAGCTGAGGATTATTCTGTTCAGTTGTGCTGACAGGAGGCTTGATGGAAGCAAAAGCTCTTTTACATAAAAAGGGAAAGTGAGGACTTCCTCTTCATTGCTAAGCCATTTTGAGGAAAGTAATTATTTAAACATAATTAAGACATTTGTATACCCATATACATATAGGGGTGTGTTTGTGTGTGTGTAGCAAATAAGGAGAAAGGTCTTCAGTCCTCTCCTACAGAAGAAGGAGATTTGCTCTCTCTCCAGCTAACCAGTTGCTTGGGTCAGGAAGCCTCAGCCTTGCCTTCTCCAGATAGATGAACTTGATTCATCTCACCTGAACATAGATGGATAAAGCAGAAGCACATCAGCTGTGCCTAAAAGGGAGCTAAAGGAGACTGTGTTAAGAATAAATATTTGCATTAAAGAATGCCTAAATTCAAGTAAGACTAAACTTCTGTCTCCCCTTAGGGTGTTTAAAGAAATTATGTCATTATTGGAAGTTCTTCAAATGATCAGTGGTGAAAATTAGCCAGGCAGCACAAAGTAATCTATAGTGTGCAGACTTGCACATGTTTTTCTGCCCTTCCACCTGGCTTTTATGTTCTTGCGTATGTGACCACTTTTCCTCCTGACTCTTTCAAGTGTTCATCTCTATATTCAGGTGTACAAATGACTCCTTCTGTGTTTGGCTCAGTGTACCTCTGCATGAATCAAGAGTAATGCCACTTTTAGTTAAATTAGGTATTGCAAAGGATCTGTGCTCTCTTATATTTATCCTTATAGTCTTATTCCATAATTTCTCACTGAAGTGCATTTATTAATAGCTTGGCTCAGTGTACCTCTGCATCTGCACCACTGTCCTTGTCCCCCCATGTCTTTCAGAGGTTTTCTTTCCTTATTTTGAAAGAAGTTATACTGTATTAAGGAACAATGTTCTAAGGGTAAAAACTAAGCATATTTAAAATTGGCAGAATCTTGTCTTCAGAAACCTGGTTTTTTTCACCTACATTCTTCCTCTAATGCTTTATAGAAGTTTAAAGTATGGTGAAAATTCAGGAAAAAAGGAGAAGAAAAAAATTCAAGTCTTAGATAAACTGAATTTTTTTATCATGGGATTACCCAAGGATATTCATTCTAGCATACTTAGAGGACTGGCTGAAGTAATTTCAGAGCCATTAGTAATTTTTTTTTTTCCTGAAAAATTGTGGAAGACAGAAGAAATTCCAAATACTGATAGGCCAGGAAATCGTAGGCCAGTTATCCTAACTTCAGTTCCTGGAAAAAGCCAGGTACTTTTCATCAGAGAAAAAAAGTTCTAAAAGACCATAAGGAGGTAAAGAGCATCCAGCAGGGTGGTCTTGTCAAAAGAACAACATGTCAGAATAAGCAGATTTACTTTTCAGACAGGATAACAAGTCTCATGGACAGGAGAAAAGCAGCAGATGTCATATATCAATATTCCAGGCTTTATACTGCTTCAGACAATACATTCATAAAAGCAGACAAAATGTAGTTTAGAAAAGAATCTACTGCAAAATGAATGCACAGTTTTTGGGAGAACAATACCTGGAGAGTAGTTATCAGTGCTGCGACCTGACAGATGTGGCAAGTGGGATCTAATCTTGCTCTGGTATTATTCACTGTTTTCATTAGATAATTGAGTAGAGACTACAAATATTGCATTAAGTGAAAAATGTTAAGTCACATTGGGAAGGGCTCCCAAGTTAGAAGTTCATCTACCCTGACATGCTGTAGAAAGAAGCAAAAACCAGGATGAAGTTTCACATGTACAAATGAAAACTTTGTATTTCAAGAATAATTGTTCAAGTAAGACAGGGAATAACACAGTAAGCAGCACCTCTGCAGAAATGGGGAAAGCAGCTGACAACTATAACTCAGAGGTTGTGACAAAAAGCAAGTTTGTGAAGTATCAAAAGAGTGTAACAAAAGCAAGTTCTTTTCACCACTCTGTGAAATTTCCTAGCTGGTAAAATGATACCAAAAAAATGCTATATAGAACTGTGATTTGTGCAGTGCCTGAATACATGGATGGGAAAAAACAAATGAACAATAACCTTCTAAATATATTACTGCTATAATTATCCATCTTTGAAATCAACATAATAGTGTTTTGGCTAGGTATTTAATTTAGCTTTGCATTCTTTGCTTTTGAGTGTTTGGTTTTGATTCCTAAAATAGAACACACTAATTATAATCTGCAATAAACTTTCTCTCTACAGAACAAATGCAGTTTTCTTCCACTGCAGATTGTTAATTCAGCCACAACAAAATGTATAGAAGAACTTCTGATAGTTTTCTACTTTATACTGATGTGAATTACTGTAGCAGTGACTGGTTGTGAAGGTATGGAAAGCATGAGCTTTGTTTACCCAAAGTAGTTAATATCTAAGTAGGATGCCCAAAGTAGTCTCTGAATTTAACACAAAAAATAACTGGTAATTTCTGGGTTTGAAAAAGATATGTAAGGCTGGTGCTGATCTGAGACTGTTACAATAATAATTTCAGGTAAATGGAAAGTAGTAATAAATAAATCCCAAACATTTCCTAAGAGAAGTGATTTGTTGCCAAATTAAATAAAACAAGTAACAAAAGCGTTATGTATAGCACAAGCATCTTATTGTTCACAACCTCTTTGACCAGGTTTCCAACTGCAAGACGAGGGATTACTGTAGTTCATATAAAAGTTTTCATCTCTCAGTTCACCCCTCACTTGTGCACAAACTCCTTTCTTATATGGTATTTACTTCCATTACAGTATTTTTAACAGGCAGTTGACTGTGCTTAAATGTCCCTGAAATGGAAAAATACAGGTAAAATTAGTATCTGTTTGACTTTAAATTTATTTCTTGAAAATACTCTGTCTCTACAACAACTTGTTCATGACAGTATCATTGATACCTTTTTGTCACAAACTCTCATCCACAGTAAACAGGTATCTGACAGCAAACTTCTGATCGTATGGGAAGAGAATGTTTTTTGTAGGTTTGGTTTTCTTTTGTTGAGTTGGATTTTCTTCACGGGTTTTTTTCTTTAATTTTAAATTGCTGAATTGCTTTGAAAGCTGTGCCCAGCCTGCCTTTGTCCAGTCTGCCTGCCTTGAATCTGTCTGGCATCTCCTGCAAGAGTGTTTGGCTAGCAGAGGCCAAAGCCACGTCAGAGAAGAAAAAAATTAACAGTAAGGACTAGCATATGTAGTTCCAAAAAGCATACATTAGCTGTGTTTTTATTTAGCAATAACTCAGAAAACATCATAAATCTGATCCTTGATTTGAAATTGAAGACAATGTCCATTGCACAGACACAAAATAATATATATAGTGGTACATGAATTTATAATATTACTGCACCTCTGTAATCTGGCATATTATAGAGACAAGAGGAGATCTCAAGAGAAAAAGCTAAAATATTTTATTCTGGGTTGTGTTTGTTTGTTTTAATAAATGAAAAATTTAGTCTAGCCAGACTCAAAATGAACTGGGCCATAGTCCAACTATGTCCAGGTCAAAGACAAATTAAAAATTCCATGCTACTAAGTCACATTCATCCACCTATGACAAACATGCGAGAATAAATACGCTGATCTTAAGCACAAATGCTTTTTTATTGGTCAGTATATAAGTAATTAAATTTAATTTGATAAGGAGTGAAACTAAAAATGGATACAGAATTGCCTTTAAGCACTTAGCAGAAACAAGGGAAAATTAAAAAAAAAAATAAACATAAATCTGACTGTCTTAATAGGACCTAGATTTTTAATACACAGGCAGAAGAAAGCCTCTTTTTTACATTCCCTTCTGGGATCACTGACGACTGTCAGACTTCACATCTTATGTTAGAGTTTTGTTATGTTAGTGTTTTCTCCCTGCAACAGTAGAAGACTTGCATTGTAACTAAACATTTCCACAATTATTCCAGAGAATTTTGAATTCAATTTCAATCACTTGCACACTGTATTTTCAGAGAGACTGTGTATTCAGTTGGAAGCATTAAAAAATAAAACCCCATCTGAAAAGAATGCTTTTTCCTGTGACCTCAGCCGTCAGAAGAAGAAAAACACAGCTGGGAGCAGTATCACAAAGCAGATGACCTAGAGGAAGAGAAGGCTGCAAGCTGTGCCTCGGTAGGGCCTGGACAGCTGCAGAAATAGAGCCATGAAGCAGCTGGTTGGAGAAAGCCAAGCCAAGCAGTAGCGTCGCTACGAGAAAGCTGTGGGAAGCTTTTTGAAGCTCTGACATGACTCCCCAAGCAGCGTGGTCAATTGAAAGGGAAGCACTGCCGAGGGCTCGGTGGCCCAAAGCTCTGGGGAGGAGAGGTAAAGCTTGTGCTCGCCAAAGGGCAGGAGACAGCTGGCTACAGCAGCAGTGACAGGAATCACTGCCTGCCTGCTCATCCAAGTGCAGAAGGAGCAAAGCCAAGGCTATGATCAAACTTAGGGTAAGTAAGGAATAGTGAGCCTTCTATGCAACTGGCCTGAAAGGCATGACAATGCAATTGGGATAATGAGAAAATAAATTAAACCTGACTTTTTTGTTTTTTTAAAAGTATATTTCCACAGGAGAGTTAAAGGAGACAGAAAAGGGACACCAAATAAGCTTCTGGAAAAAAAAGCGTGAGAAGACTCAGCAGAGACTGCTGAGTTAAAATGGAATACCACCACTCTCAATATCATCAGAAAGAGAGACTTAACCTTGCTGATAGGCAAAATCCTTGTTTCATGATCTGAAAGCAATCCTGCCAGGCTGGCTTTCCATTATGATTTGTGGCAGTGGTCTTTCCTACACCTATAACAAAAAAAAAGGAGAAATGCAGAATGCCTTGGTAATGGATACGAGCAGAAAGACCCTACCTGTGACTAGGGTGACAAATGTATTTGGAATAGCCAGGCTTTGTAAGGTGAAGTTATGCAGAGACCTTAGACTTGAACCACAGATACATTATGAGGTTCAATAAGGCAAAGTGCCAGGTCAGGCAGTTGGGTCACAACAAACCCATGCGGTGCTGCAGGCTCGGGGAAGAGCAGCTGGAAATCTGCCCAGCAGAAGGGACCCCAGGGGCATTTTTGACAGCAGCTTAACATAAGCAAGCAGTGTGCCCAGGTGGCCAAAAAGGCCAGTGGCATCATGGCTTGTATCAAAAATAGTGTGGCCAGCAGAGCCAAGGCAGTAGTTATCCATCTGTACTAGTGAGGCTGCACCTCAAATTTTGTGTTTCATTTTTGGGGCATTCACTACAAGAAGGACACTGAGGGGCTGGAGTGAGTCCAGAGAAGGGCAACAAATCTGGGGCAAGGCCTGGAGTATATATCCTCTGAGGAGCATCTCAGGGAGCTGGGGTTGTTTAGCCTGGAGGAGGCTTGGGGGGTGATCTTACTACTCTCTACAGCTGCCTGAGAAGAGATTGTAGCAAGGTGTGGATTGGTCTCTTCTTGCAAGTGACAAACAGTAGGACAAGAGGAAATGGCCTCAAGTTGCAGCAGGGGAGGTTTAGATTGGATATTGGGGTAAATTTTTTAACTGAAAGGGTTGTCAAGCATTAAACAGGCTGCCTGGGGAAGTGCTGGAGTCACCATCCCTGGGGGTATTTAAAAGACATATAGATGTGGCCCTTGGGGACATGGTTTAGTGGTGGACTTGGCACTGCTGGGTTAACAGTTGGACTCAATGACCTTAGAGGCCTTTTCCAAACTAAACGATTCTATGATTCTATAAAAACATATTCAAGCTGACCATGAAAAAGGTCAAATCCAATCCTGGGGAGAAATTTAGCATGAACACAATTCAAACAGAAAGTTGCAGCTATTCATTCTCCTGTAATACCCTCCCTGCTGATTTCTCTGCCTCATTTACTGTAAAAGCTGTTCAAAGCATATCACTCCAGGGTCTGGTTTATTTTTTTTCCTGTAGTTGAGAAGACAGACTGAAAGTAGCAAACAATAAAAATAATACAAAGAGTGAAAATATGAACACCTCAAAACATTTTTAGAGCCTTTAAAAGTGGAAAGAGACTTATTATATTTCTAACATAAATGAAAAACAAGAGGAATTGAAATGGATGGTTATAGATCACAGGATCAAATAAAGCTCAGATATGAAGTTTTCAAAAGATGCTGTATTATAAAGGATAAGATTCTCCACAAACTAACACTTAATTCAGACCAATCAAAGACGTGCAAATTAGAAGAGCTACTATTAAAAATAAGTACTAATTTGTGTTCTCAACTGCAAGCAAAAGAGTGGTCAAAAAAAAACAGCCTGCACTTCTGTCCTAGTTGTTATTTCTCTCTTGGGTCACACAGGGCACTATATATGGATAATACTCGAATGACTTTTTTCTACTTATATAACACTTGGAAATCTTTCAGCTAAAGTTTTTGTGACTTATTCTTACACATAGGTAAAAGTGAAGGCTGGATATGCTAGATAGGAGCTTTTCCCTGGATTTCATTTGTTTTTTTTCTTTAGGTTTTGTTAGAAGGTGTCTGGAAATGAGACATTTATTGTTATTTTTGCCTTTGATTAGGAAAGCATTTTATCCAGCAAAAAATTTAGAAAACATACAAATCTTTTTTTTACCTGTGAAGTCATTGGTGAAATGCTTGTAGCAAAGTAATTAAACCCCATATGTAAAAAGAAGAAAAGAGATGCATTTAGACTGTCTATTTCTCGTTTCTTTAGAACCTCTCAACATCTGAGGCTTTCTAGGAGTGGCTGGGTGGTGCAGGATGTGGATTTTAAACTACAGCTTTTTAGTGAAGCCTCTTTATGAAGCTCTAGGAGAGACAATTGGTGTGGACTCCTGAGTGCCAAGCCTTCTTCCGAGAACTGCAAAAAGCATTAATGAAAGCACCTGCATTAGGGCTTTCTGATTTAACCAAGCCCTTTGAATTGTTTGTACACAAGAGGCAACAGTATTTTCTTCTCCTTCTTCAGTAAGAACAAACCAAGAGAATCTGCCCCCTTTGCCACTCACCTTATGAGCTAAGTCCCTGAACATCACTACAGTATCTGTGAGCAACATCCTCTTGAATAATATTCATTATGGATTGGATTCAAAAATAAGGATTTAGAGAATGCAGTCAGACCATCCACAAAGTCTGACAAATTTCATTTTATCTTACTGTGGCAACATAAGTCAAGTGAGCTGAGGAGACCAAAGTTTGCAACAAAACATGTTTTTTTTAGCAACAGGATTACACCAGTAGACCAAGAGTCAGTGCTGAGTCATCTTTCTTCATTTACCTAGAAGAGAATTTGTGTAGTGACCTGAATGTAACAACTCCATCATACATATGATTTGAAACTATCCAGAGGATGAAATAGTAGATCAGGCCTTTGAAAGGATTCACAATGTGTTTGGTAGACACTTTCCAAGCAGTTTCCAATTCAGTTTCCCCTAGAAAGAATTGAGTTACTCCATACCAAATACATGTGCAGTAAGTAAACAGTACTGGGCAATTCACTCAAATTTATGGAGTTAATGGACTTCAAAATAGTAACATACATGTCATCTTAATCATCTGCTTCTGTGGTTGTCAGATGTGGTTTTCCATCCATTAATTCCCATGCAATTAATAGAAAGAGGTATTCATAAAGTCTTGAGTTATACTTTTATAGTGAGCTGTTTGAATGAAGACTGGTTTAGATTTCGTTACATTCAAATTTAGGACTTCTGCACCGTAACTCAAGTATTATTTAATCCTTAAGCTCTCTGCAGCTCTTTTTCTGACATAAAGGCTCTGGGTGGCACAGACACCCTCCTTCAGTGTTTCTTGCTGCTTAGCTCAGGTGATCCCTGAGCTTCTGCCAATCACATTCATGCATACCTTCATTTATCTAGAGATTTTTCAGGGTTCCAATGTGATTACCTAATGCCTGATGACTTTTTCGTACTGATTATGTATTTAGTTATTACATCCCAGTCTTAGTGTCTCCTGAAATAGTGGATTTCATTTAAATGCAACCAATTATTCTCCTCTTCTTTGGACCACCATATGGCTTCTTTAATTGTTCAAAGAGATGTGAATTAAGTCAGATTCTAAGTAGTTAGTCCTTCTGCCACTGGCTTTCTCAAATTTCCATTCCTTTCTTAAAAATGTGATCAGTCAGACTTCAAATATAAAAAAAAAAAGCCACATTTTTAACCCTTGCCTAAATGTGCAATAGCTTTAGCTGCACTTCATATTCAATGACCCCATCAAGTGAACAATTGAACTTATCCCATGCCCTAGAGAGTTCAACAAAGTAAATTTGAGGCATCATTTGTGATCCTTACTCGGTAGCTGGGCTTCCACAAAATATGAACCATGGGCTTAAACTAGTAATGAAAGTTTCATCAAAATTCTTCTGAGAAAGCAGCTGTCATACATAAATAGTGCAGTGAATGAATCTTTTGTAAAATTTTGGAAGTGGAAAAGTCCCTTCAATTCCCATGGTATAAAATAAATGGCAAAACAGATAGGTGTTACAGTTTAAGTCATGTTTAGGGGAAAAATCCACTCTGAATGATGTAATCTACCATTATGCCTGATAAATAATGACAGAGGAAACCATGCCAAGACTGTACCGCAGCATTTGTGGAAAGCAGACAATGTTTCAACACTCTTTCATTACTAGCATGAATCCTATTGAAAAGCATTTCTTCTGTAGTTACATATATATATATATATATGTATATATGTATATATAGATATGAGACAATGTTTATTTGTTTATTGAGCTTTGTAACCTCAAATAGCTATATATAAGAAAAGTTAAACTGTGATTTCATTGAGGAGAGGAAGAAACCCATGTGGCCTACAAGGAAAATCAGGTATATTTTAAAATTCTGCTGACTTCTATAAATCAAACACAGTTTCAAAACTGTTTTGCCACAGTCCAACACATTTGAAGAAGTGCTTTAGCTAAGGCTTTGCATAGCATAACTATTTATTGTAATGTTAGTCTAAATCTCAACAGAATTTCTCACCTATGTTCGCCTAACACTATTAGAAGTTCTACCACCAAACTGCTGTACAAAAAACTGACATTGTTACATGTGGCTCTTCAGGTCACAGAATCAAAGACTTTACTGTGTACTTCAGGGAGAAGAAATAGTATAAATATCTAGCTGGGATCCAACAAGAAATAAAAAAAATGAGCTTTTAAACAGAAATTGAAAAAAAACCCCCTTGGTAAAATGTAAATGTGCTGATGACTGAGGGATATCACTCACTAACAAGCAAATGGAAAGTTTCCAAAAGGGAGGCTGTGTTGAGAAGATGATGTTCTCATTTACAAGCATTCTGGCCTCTGTTCCTTTTTAATAGATGCAGCAGTTACAAAAACAAGATTACAGAGGCCCTGTGTAGACCCTGTGGCATCTGGCTAAGTGGCCCACAATCTGTCTGTTTTTTTTTTTTTTTAAAGGCCTACATGAAAGATGTGCCCTATTTATCTTTGTGTATTTGCTATGCAAGTGACCAGACTTACCATTTAAAAACTTGAGTGGATATGTGTCAAATTCCACCTGGAGGAATCCTTTCTCCTCCTGCAGGGACATGTTAAATGGATCCCTGGCTTTAAATCTTTCTCCCTGGATTTTGCAAAACAACTTTCATTTCAAAGAGTTGTAAAATAACTGTAGCAGTCATACGTCTGTTGCATTTTTAGTTCCCTGTCAGTCAGTCACTGATGCATTAAAGGCATACAAAAAAAAAAATCACAATAAACTCTATACAATGAAAATACTGCCGTCCTAAAGGATTGAAAACTCTGTTTTTAATTTTTAGGATAGTCAAACCATCTACAGGAGAAAATCTACTTTCTACTATTCTATTTCGGAGAAAAATCCCAATCCATTTGATGGGAAGGAATGTGTTTCACAGCCACCTCGGTAAAAATCAGAACATTAAGAGAGGATTTAATTGGGAAAAACAAAAAACAATTTATTCCAAAAACACAGTGTGAAAGGCGTTTAAAATGTGTAGCATTAGTATAGGTATAAAAAATATATCTGGATTCCCTTCATTATATGTGGGTTTCTCTGGAAACGATAGCATAGGTGATCAAACAACAGGACTTAGCTGTAGCCTTTCAGCAAAACTGTTACAAAAAAGTAGACTACAGTGTCTATAAAAAGGAAATAGATGTCGATGTAGGAATACCTAATGATAATGAGACTGATTTTGGCGGGAGCTGAAGTGGGTCATATTTATGGTTCAGCTGAAATCTTTAATTTACCTCCTAAGATGGATGCACTTCAAAATAAAAGTAAGGAATGCATTTGAGTATCACATACCTGTTAATGACATTGGAAACTGTTAGGTTTTTATAGCTCAGTTTAAAAGAGAGCAAACAGAAAAGTTAAAATGTCATAAAAAGTATTCAAAGAAACTTAGACAACCCATTAAATAGATTTAAGGCTTCCTTTTTCTTTGCACAACGTTAACTTATTCTTTCATCCGTAGACACGGGAAATAACTGCTCAATATGGGCAACTTAAAACAGAATACAGGGGAAAGACATAGACAGTGTTGTGGTGGTTTCAGTCATCTCTTTATTATTACTACTGACAGGTAACTGAATTTCTCCTTTGCCTGAAGCCATACCACCTGAGGTTTTAATCTTGTCAGATTTTATGTGCTAAGCATGTTTGAGAGAGCTCTAAGGAATAACAGGTACTGCAGGAAACGGTTATTCTTCCTCTTGACTAGTGACA
Source organism: Grantiella picta (assembly GCA_013397955.1). Taxonomy (NCBI): domain Eukaryota; kingdom Metazoa; phylum Chordata; class Aves; order Passeriformes; family Meliphagidae; genus Grantiella; species Grantiella picta. The sequence goes on from VZRM01001194.1 coordinate 1,632,884, forward strand.
CTTCCCAGTGCAACACACTTCCCATGCAGCTTTCCCTCCCAGTGACTTAATACTTTCAATGGTATTACAGTAATAAAGGTGTGTAACAGCTTCTGTGGTATGATCCAGGAGACAGGCCAGCAGATTTAAATCAAAAAGAATCAGCTTCTCTCAGAATTTTGCCCATTCTGGCTGCTTGGAGATACATCAGGAAGGGATGAATCAGGAAAGGGTGATCAATGACAGACACCCATAAATGCCATCATGCACTTGTTGTGTAACTGCATAATACACCAATTTTGTAAAGAGAAGATTGTGACAGCAATCCATTCTTTTATTTGGCACAACTTGTAATGAATTTACATACCAGTCCACAGTTCCTGCACCACGATCAAATTAATCAGAATATTGACAAATGAGAGTTCATAAAGTGAACTCCAGCTTTGGGCAAACGGAAAGAAGATTGAATAGCTGCAGTATTATTTAAATTTTTATGCTGCATTGTTGCAATGAATATTAAAAAAGATATTTTAATATCAATGTTTTTCCAGTGTGGCAAACAGCGATGATGTCTGTTTATGTTTTAAAGGGGTGATTATGTCTGACAAGTAGACAAGTTCTCAGAAGCTTTGGTCTCAAGTCATGGGGAGGAAAATGAGGTATACAGTTTCTTGGATTGGGATTCTTCCTGGAATCATTAACAGCGAATTTTCTTTCCCCTCTTTTTTTTTTTTTTTTTTTTTTTTTTTTCCCACTTTCCCCCCCCTCTTTTTTTTGTGTTCCCCAATTTCCCTCCATCATTACTTTTGTATGTTATATGTTCTATCAGGTTCTAGATCCTTTCAGAAATTGCTGGAAAACTGCAACAAATTAATTGCAAGACTGCCTTGAATCCAACTTTGGATTTCCATTTAACTTTAACATGAGAAATACTCACATGTTTTTTTCCCACTAGGTTTGCCTTGAGATCAATAAAGTCAGTCAGAGAGGCTGTTATAAACAACTAGAAGGTATTTTAAACACCACCATTTTTCTTACAACTATTATCTATACTCATAGATGTAGTTGCCCCACTAGCCCAACTTCTTGGCTTTAATAGTGCCATTGTAAATCTAGAATGCAGTGAAGCCAAACCTTGGTTCTACTGAAGGAAATAAAAAGTTACCCTGATCCACTGGCTGACTGTATATTCCCTGGCCTGAGTACCACTTGCATTTTTACATAATTTCCTTAAAGCTGATGAATCTCACATCATTGAGGAATGGGGACAATTTTTACCAACCTAGTTTTGTGTTTGACCTCCATTCCTACATGTTATTCATTTGATCATCATTACCCTGTACCTACCAGTGTCCCAGAAACACTTTGGCAGTCAGCTAAGATACATACATTCTTTGCTTTTCTGAGCAGTCATTTTGGTTTAGTGGCTGACTCAAGCAGTGTGTCATGTTGTTATTTATATTGTATTATTTGACTTCCCATATTCGTTATTCTAATATTTAATGAAAAAATGTGAATGTCAAGGTAAAAGTTCTGAAAAATTGCAAGGCTTTATTAAAGCATATGCAGAGTAAAGAGGATATGAGTATATGACATACCTGTTTTACATTTGAGGCATGGAATCCTTGTCATAGTTGAATGAAAGATATGCTTTGTCTTGGCACCCTAAAGTCATTACCAAAACAATAAATTATAAATAAAGTCATTACCAAAACAATAAATATTGCAATGTATGATCTCAAGCAGTGGCTGAGATCAGGTGCAGGGTATATAAACTCTAGAGATGCATAACTTGTTGTTCTAGGCCGTAGGTGTTGAAAGGATAGCAAAATTCTACACGTGAAAAGACTCACCACCACCCACTCACCATTTGTAATGCTCTGCATAAGGCTAAAGGAATATTCAGCTTTGATGACTTGCTGTGAGAGCTGGACAGGTAGGAGTCAAAGTTTGGAGGTAGACCATAATTATGAAATTAATATAAATTAGGACAAGATAGAAATAAAACTGGAGAGGAGAATAAAAAAACTGAAAAAACACCCAAGATTTAAAGGTAAGACTGCTTTCCCTGACTGGGGTCTTTTCCAAGGTGAAAAGTTTGCATAAGAACTGAATTTCTGTAAGACCACAGATAATAAAAAGACAAAGAAGCTTTTTTTTCTACGCTTGTGGGAGAGGTAAATATTAGTAAATACCTATTACCTTATGCCCTGTTTTATTTCTAATGTTAGGAAAGATGTTATTTGCATTGAACTTTATAAAAAGAACTTTTATTTAGTTTTACTGACTGAAATCTGTCATAAAAGTGGTGTCAGGGCAAGTGGCAAAATAGTCACACTAAAGCTGTGACGATCCTCAGGAATGGGGAGCTGAAAATATTCAGTGTCACAGTACCCAGGATCACAAAACGCTCTGGTACTCACATGTCTCCAAGTGACAGATTTAATCCCACAATCCCATTGTGACTGGTTCTTTCTATACCTCTATTCCATTTCTCATCTTTCCATCGAGGACTAAAACATACCTGGGGCTTTGAGAAAACTGACTTTAAATGTGGAATTCTGTGATTAAGTAACTTAGTAAACACTAAGTAAATCTTGTTTTATTTAGTCATGCACAATTCCTTGAACAGGGTTAGTTACATGCAGCAAACTGGAAAAGTTCTTTTCTGGGAATCTTGGATTTGCTATCATTGCCTGGGGGTAAATCTGATTATAAAAATTGCAGTGAAAGGGAAGTGTGGGTACAAAACAAGATTCTTTGCTGCCTGCCTTAGCTTCCCCTCCATAAGGCCTAGCACTATCCCCCTGGTTGAAACATGTCTTCCCAACACTGGAACCTTGTTCTGCTAAAAAAAAAAAAAAAANTTATGTAACAGTGCCACCTGGTGCCACCTGCCAAAATAAAAGCTTTAGCATGGAATGAAAAAATCCTGCCAAAGAAACAATAGGAATCAATCTATTTTATGACATTAAGTATACAATGATATAATATGGTGTTTCAGCCTGTGTACTCCACTACAGCTGCTTTTTGCATTTTGTTTTGACTATGAATCACACTGAGATCGTGTTTAAGTGTAATTTATTCTGAGAGAGAATTGCCGTTAGGTTGTACTGAAAACATAGAGTGAAATCTCAGAGATTGTGTAAATTATAGACAGAGCTATTAAACCAAAAATTATGTTTTGTCTTATTCCTAGTATCTGAAATATCTTCGTTACAGGCCCTAATAGCTAACCACCAGTTCAAAAGTATATAAATGTTTTCATGCTACTGAAACAAAGGTACTGGTAAAGTATTTCAGAGGGAAATCGTGTTGTGAACAAGTTCAGCAAAAGTTTAGTATCAGCTGAAAACTGGGACTTTAGCTAAATATTGTACTCTAATACCTTCTGTATAAGTCATCCCAAGCCAGGGAATAACATAACACTGTGGCATGATAAAAATATTTCTTTATAAAATATATTTTTCTAAATTTCCTCTTGCAATGGTGATTTCCTTCTCAAGTCAGTTACCCTGGATTAATTTTTCATTTATATATTTATTGCATATTTAGATACATACACATACACATGCACAAAATATATGTAAGAAATTAACATCTGCCTCTAAAAAGTTATTAAAACTCCTATTAATTCAACAACCCTCTTGACTTTACATGGAAGCATCATCTGAACCACAGGAGGTTTTCTTGTTTTCAACCTTCTCTGTAATAACATGAAGCACAGAAATACTTCATTCCAGGCACCAGATGGGCTGGTAAGTTTGTTCTAGTGTCTTGCCACCAGCTTGCAGACACAACAGACTACCAATAACTGTCACTAAAATGAAAATACGTATTGGCTTTTGAATGATTGTACCAAATCTGTTGCTGCAGTATGTTTCTGTTTGTCCATAATTGCACTGAACCTTTAGTTCTTGTAATTGCAGAAGCTCGAAAAGATACCATAATAGGGTTCTCCTGGGCCCTGAGTTTGTGCTCTGCTGTTATTGTTTGTACACTGTTTTTCTTGTGTGGCACCAGTCTAAAGTGAGCAGTGTACATTAGATATAACAAATAAGACAAATTGACTTTAAAATATAAGTTCTTCATAGAGGTATCCCAGCAACTTCCACATCCTGAAGTCTGGGGTTTTGCATAACTTCTCTCACAATATCCCCGTGCACTCACTCCATTGCTTTGCTCTTTTTGAAGAAAGGCACAATTTTCCCACCCGTAGTGGGAAATGTCACTTTGGTTCTCTCACAGAAGGAGAGTCAGATTGAGATCTGCTGTGGAATAAGCATTTACAATCAGCAGATGGACCTGGGGAGGTTCAGCAGCTGATATAAATGCTAAGAGTCAAATCATCCAAGTTTGATCATGCCATGTCTGATAGTTCCTACTCCCAAACTCAAAGGTGATGAAACAAATTAAAAAGCCACCATTCTTCAAATAGGCCCATATGCCAAAACTCCCATTTTTTAACTCGAGGAGGATAATGATTACAGCATCTTTCCTGGAGATAAAGAACTGTATTCTCAATTTTTCTTCACAGGGACTCAAAGCCAAGACTTAAGTGTCAGGAGAACCTGACACTCGTATATTCTTAACTCCTTCTGAATTTATACCAGATGGGATGGCCCAACATCCAAGTGTTTTCCTTTCACTTAGGAATCTTGTTCTTAGTTTTGATTTTTTTCAGTGTGTCCAAAGTTTTTATTACTCCAAAAGATTATTTTTTGGTGCAGGATTTTTTTTTCTCCTTTTGAATAAATTCTGGAAAATCACAATTTTAAAAGAGCATTACATAAAAGAGTAAAAGGAATTAAAAGTCACACTTGGTTTATGTGAATATTTAAATGGACTAGTCCTAAAGCTGAAAATTTAGGGTAAGAGAGAAAAATAACAGACAAGGTTGAAAAATGGGTTATTATTCAGGGATCACAGGCCTCTAAGAGCTAATCATTGACTGCTTTTATTATGCAAAACGGCATCTGGTGTTCAGCTTCCACATTTGGAAAAAGTGTTGTCTAATGAACCTCCTATTCTATATTTGCTTTCTACTTTTAATATCCTGTTAAGCACACGGTTTATCTACAGTAAGAATCGGAGTTTTAAAAGGAATTAAATGAATCCATCCAAAGGTACAGAAATGTAAATCCAGTTATTAGTTAGGTCATGTGCCAGCATTAGACTACCCATTAGTTTGCCTTTTTTAGGAAGAGCAAGAGATGAACAGATGTGAAAGGGGAAAAGTGTCACAGTTTTGACTTACTCTTGATCTTTGCAGCATGGCCTGTTGTGCTTTGTACTCAGAAAGGCAAGGAAATACAATCCAGTGGGGAAAGCCTAATTAAAGACAAAGACTGTAATGCCATTTTCCTTCAGTGAGAGTGGTTTTTTTAGGAGACCTATCATATCCACTAAAGCTCTTGAAGGGGAGACAGGCAGTAACACTGGTTGTGGATTATGTGATTCAGTAACTCCAATTAAGAGCTGATATATTTATTCCAGTTCTGTCCTCCTTCCTCCCTTTTCCTGCAGTACAAAGCATTGCAGAGTGGTGGTGAGAGCCAGACAGGTCTTTTATGTAGGACAGTAGGGACAAGAGCTCTGTATGAGACAGATGATACAGGGTCAAGGGTTGGAAGGGATATGGTCTGGGAGTTCACGGTTTGCTTAGCCAACCACAAACAGAGGCTGCACAGAGAAGAGATTGCGAGCAGACCTGACAAGAAGTGCTAGGGGGTGGTGGTGGATGAGAGGCTGGACATGAGTCAGCTATGCGCTCTTGCAGCCCAGAAAACAAAATATATCCTGGGCTGCATTGGAAGAGGCATCACCAGCAGTTGAGGGTGGAGATTCTCCCCCTCTACTCTGCTCTTGTAAGACCCCATCTGCAGTTCTGCATCCTGCGCTGTGGCCCCAGCACAAGAAGAATGTGGAGCTACCAGGGCAAGTCCAGAGGAGGCTACAAAGATGATCGGAGCAGGGCTGAAGCACATTTCCTGTGAGAACAGGCTGAGAGCCAGGATTGTTCCCAGAGAAGACAGGGCTCTGGGGTGGCCTTATAGAAGACTGCCAGTACCTAAAGTGGGGCTACAGAAAGCTGGAGAGGGACTTTTTACAAGGCCATATAGTGACAGGAGAAGGGAGAATGGCCTTAAACTGAAAGAGAGTAGGTTTAGATGAATATTAGGAAGAAATTCTTGACTGTAAGGGTGGTGAGACAGTGGAACAGGTTGCCCAGAGAATTCATGGATGCTGCATCCCTGGAAATGTTCAAGACCAGGTTGGATGGGGATTTGAGCAACCTGGTCTGGTGGAAGGTGTCCCTACCCATGGCAGGGGAGTTGAAAATTGATGATCTATAAAGTCCCTTCAGACGGAAGCCATTCCATGATTCTATGGTTTTATGTTACATGTTCAAGTCAAAAGCATTTAGACTGTAAGGAAATATGGGTGTGACTCCAGCCTGTACTTGTCTGTAAAAGAAACAGCACTCAGGAACCATCTCATGGAACAATAAAAGACATGCCAGGAAAATGCTGTCAGGCTTCGATAGTGCTCTGTGAAGGCAACAGGCAAACTTATCTGTGGCTCACTCCAGGGACCATTCTATTGCGCAAGTACATGATTACTTTTTGCATGGTATGGGTTTCAGGCAAACAATAAAAAGCCAAAAGATACAGTGCACAACTTGAGTTTTGCAAGTTACAGGATGCCTGGAAGCAAAACATCACTTCCTCTCCCCACTGACCAATTTACATAGGTACCTAGATACAGGGTTTGAATTTGGTCTCATCTGACCAAGCAGAGACACCTAAATATTCTCATCTAAACATGAACTGGTTATTTTAATGGATGTTCTGCTACCAAGTGACTCAAATGGGTGAGCTGAGTGCCCTTTAAAAAGTGTTTGTATCTCTCTGTTGACTACAAAGTCTCAAGTGACTAGTTCAGATGTAGGTGTCTACGCTGAAGATGTCTAAAGCTAATGAAATGAATCTCAATGGCAAGTGTCCTACCCACTTGGGAACAGAAAAAGAGTTTGGAAGCGCCTTAATGAAATATACAAATGAAAATGTTGTTGACTTAAAACACTAATTCCAAGTGTTCCGACAAGGGACAATGTAAAGGTCTGTCAGAGAAATGGTTTATCTGCTCTTAGAAAGCACTGACAAGTTGTCAGTACTGTTGCTACTCCTGAAGCCCTGTTGCTTCACGTGCAGCGCTGCTCATGGAGATGGGATGAAGCTTGGAGGTGCTCTGTGCCATTCTGACAGTCATGGTAACATCACCTGATGGGTTTAGATCTAATGCACTGTAACGGAGGTTCTCACGTTAGGTAAAATGATCTGCATGCAACATGAGCTAGCAGAATTCATTTTTCCATTTACTTCTTTCTAGTTCTAGTTTCCTCAAAATAGAAGACATAATAGGTGCAGTGACGCCTGGGAACTTAGCTTCATATTGGTTCCATTGTTAATGGTTCAAAATTATCTACACACTTGTGTTTTATTTAGTGGCCAACAGTCCTTTTTTTCTTAATTAAAGTTTTTATTTTATTTCATCCCTATTTAATTTTCATAGTAAATCAAGAAGATGGGATATATTTTAGAAATAATATTTTTCTTTGTTTTAGACAGGCTAAAGTTATATACCTTTCTTTGAAATGTATCATAAAAGATAATTCAGTTACTGATGAGGCATGAATGTATCTAATGACATACTCTGTGGGGTGATTTGTTTTAATTGTCACAGTGGGATCTGTTATTACACAGTGGTAGAATGGGTCACTGCGTTGTAAATTTAAAGCTGATGCAAAGCATTCATTTCTAGCTTATTTGTAAATTCAAGTATTTAGGATAAAAATATCCTGACTATAGAGGCAGTTTTTGGCAGCACGCACAGCAGTGGCAAATGTCTCTTAATACTAAACAGCTGTGTGAGGTCAGATGTTAAGGAAGTACAAGGGAGTGGCACATTGGGGTTTTGTCGTATGGGCATTAGCCCAAATGAAGTCAAGGGAAAAGTATCTGAGAGTACAAATAATTTCTATTACCAGAGGTTACTCCTCAAGGGCAATTAAAGGTGCTGGTCCATATTCATGTTGCTGTGCTATAGGATGTGAAAAATAAGCCAAAACCTGTTTTGAATGGAAAGCATTGCAATAACTTTGTTGAATTTTCAATATTTAAAAATTACCAGTTAATCACTCAATCAGTGAAAAAAGGATGGCTTTTCTGGTTGGTTGGATTTTGGGGGGTTTTTTGGGGTTTTTTGAGTTTTTGGTTTTGGTTTGGTTTTTTATTTTTGTTTTTGGAGGGGGGTACTTGTGACTTTTGTTCCTGCTTTGTGATTGGATATAACATTTTGCACCCAAAAGTATTTCAAAAGCCCACTGTGTGTTCATGTATCCATCTGCTGGTCCTTTCTCAACTGGCAGGATTTCATTCATGTGAACATCTCTGTTCAGTTCCCACAAAAATGAAAATACCAAACTCACTGCTGAGTATCTCACATAGTATTATTAGTTCGTGTAAATATATACAGGAAGATTATTGTAGGCAATACTCAAAATTAGTGAAGACACCAATTTAATTTAAATCTTTCAGCTGACCTCGGAGAGCCAGATTCTTTCTCTATTTATCCAAATTCCATCATTTTTTCAATGAACCAAGGCACAAGACTTTGGAAAAAGCTACCTTCAGAGATCACTTTAATTAGTATCTGCTCCAAAATCTTGTATTATCCATTTGCCCACTCAAAAATAACTTTGTTTTGCAGTTAAAATACTGTATTTTATATGGAAATGGCAATTAAACAGAATTCTCAAATTCTCTCCACTTCCCACAAAGTGAATCTTGATTTGAGTAATATCATAACTCAGATACTGGAAGACGGAGGTTACTTTCTGTCTTTTGTAAAAGTTTACTGCTATTATATCCTATGCTGGGATTGTTAAAACACCAGGAATAATGCAACTTCTGATACTGAGCTGCAGAAATGAGTGAAAAAAACAGTTTTATTCAGAACTGTTTTCTCCTGCTTTTTTTACAACTCTGGGGAAGAAATACCTGTTTCCTTAAGCCAAAATACCTGAGGTCTTTATTCACCTGCAAAATATTGCCAAATCTCAGAGTTGGTCTGTATGTTTATATAGACATATCCATAAATGTGTGCATTTATAAGCAAACATGCTTATCCAGGTAACCACAATACCAACTGTGGTTCAATATCTTTCTGTTCCCGACTCTTGCTTACTTCTTTCTCTATGTCCTGTAGCAACCAGGACTGTACTGTCCTACTCTGGTGGGGCTTTACACCCAACAAAGCTGACTGCTGATGAAGTCTCCAATGCCATGGCTCAGCAGCAACATCACTGTGCAACATCACCAAGGTCCATGTGCACGCCTATCTCCTAGAGTAAATAAGTCATTATGTTATGTCAGATTCTTAGAAAATAAATTTTCATTAATGTCAAACACTCAACAAAGTTTTCTTCTCTTATGGCACCCACAAAATAACAATGCTATGTTTGTGGCAGCAACCAAAATTCTCATGAAAATAGCTTCATATTAGCAAACTGCACTATTGGGCTCGCTTTATGCAGCTGACACTTAACTACTATATTTCCTACTTTTCTTTCCCATTTATTATTATTTCATTATGATAAATCATCTTGTCATACAACCAGAGGTGGGAAAGATCTATGTGGTCATTAGTGCAGCAAAATTTTTCTTCCTTTCTTTCACCTAGCTTTAAATAGGCTTTAAAATTATATTCTTTCCATGTATTCTCAGAGCTAGAAAACATTACTGACTTCTCAGTTTCACTCTTTTAATCTTGGTAGGGGTTAGGTCTTAGTACTACAAATATTTTACAAATGGTCTATCTACTTCCACATGAGATTTAATATGTGAAAAGTGAGGTCTAGTCTCTTTATTACATTTTAATCACAGGGAACCTGTAGAATAGCTGCAGTTTCTCAAATTTGAAAATACATGCCAAAAATTTTTCCTTCTCTGTTATCCTTCATTTTAATCTTGTTTGTTGATTTCATGACTAAAATAATACAAATTTAGATTTTTTAAATTTATATCGTGTTCACTCATTGTCCTGTTAATTTGTGCCCTCTTGTTTTCCATGGGAGTTTCTCTGCATTACCTAATCTTTGAAAGTATTATCACCTTTTCTAACATTCTCTGTCTTATGTTGCTTTTTCAGTTCTTCTCAATAGAGTACAGAAAATTAAAGGAGAGATGTTACCAGTGATGACAACTATCTAGAACCTGCAAATAGAAATACTTTCCTTTCCCATTTTGGATGAACTGTGTATTTCTGCCTGTTTTATAGGCACCTGAAAGAAGGTCTGTTTTCTTCGCAAGCCAGGTCACCTAACAGGTCAATCTATTATTGCCCTTAATTCAGTTGGCTTTGTGCAATTGTTCATTGCACTGGTGTTTTTGTGGCCTCTCTCTGTCACTTTTCCTCAATTTCACTCATGTTTTCTGGAAAAAAGAAAATAAAAGAGATTATTAGGTTTAAAAATACAGCTTTATCAGGAGCACCTCAAGTAAACCATTAGCTTTTGTTTCAAACTGTTATACAAGCCAAAATGGATTCAGACTAGAACACAATGGTGACAATGAAATGTGTGGACAGGTTTTTCTTTTAAAATATCAACATCTGATTTCTCACTTATCAAGCCCTGGGCAGTCTATGGAACTTTTTACAAACTTGATTAATTATATGTATTAAAATATCATCATAAATATTCAAATATTTTAATGTGGTTTTCTCTGCTAATAAGTGAGATGCCATATCAGGTACCAGTTTCTCAACATGATCCTGCAGCTGCAGCAACTGATATCTGTACCGAGTGAGAAAGCTACATATAAACATATAAACAAGAACTGACTCCACACTTTGCAGTTAGTGGTACAAACCAGGTACATGCAAAGCAGGATTTAATTGAACTGCTCTCTAGAAAACCCTCCAGGCCTCTGTGGACAATAAAGGAATTTCAAAGGTAGAATTTTACATAACAAATATCTCAAGTCAAATTAGATGTTTCTCATTATGAAAAACCATGTGACTCCATGATTTTGAAGTTAATGTTGGATTCTATGCTGTTGCTTCATCCTAAATATTCTTGCAGCAATCTACTCTTCAAAATTGTACAGCAAGATTTTCTGCAGCCTGCTCTGAAGTAGGTGTTATCTTTTGTTGCAGTTCAATGTGCTCCATTAAAAAAGCTCCAAAGAATAAACATGGAAAGCTTCCCCCCCTCCACCCCTTTAAAGCACAGTTTGTATGGCAAAAGCCTTACCATTTTAATAAAATAGAGAGCAAAGCAATGTGTTTAGTACAGAAGTCTCAATACTGGCAACTGTAAGATAATCAACATATTGTTCAAATCTTCCCCCTGAAATAACCTCTGGAAGGCTTGATGAGGAATTACTTCTCTGTCCTAGTAGTACTTCCTCATTTTCAGCAGCATTCTTCCCATTCAAAAACCAGATGAACTCTATTCAGAAAATAATAAGCCATTAATTTTGCTGTCAACAGCAATGCAGGTAATTGTTAGTTTTATGCCTCCTTCACAGAACTGTATGATTAAAATTTGTCTGCAAAAGATTAATACAAAATAAATGTAGATGAGATATAAGTAATTTTGGACTGACAAAGTTCTCTGAAAAATTGATCTAAAGCATTACTTCATATTGAATTTAATGATTGTGAGGTGATTGACTGACACAAATGAATAACTTAGTAAACTCACTCATAACACTGAGTTAGCTATCACTTGCCTTTCTGCAATTACAAGTTCCTTAATCCTCTCTCTCTATCCAGGACTGAAGTGAATTTTTAAAGTTCCTCTCTTAACGTATTTTAAGACACAAAAACCTTAAAAGAAGATTGATATCGCTTCAGTGCTAAAATATCCTGTCTTTTATTCTTGCTTTACAACTTTGGATCTTTTCCCTGTATTATAGGCCCAAAATATTATGCCATCTCCATCAAATCTGTCTTGTGTTCCTTCTCAAGTAGCCTCACAGTCATATTTCTCTATCCTCAGTCAGAGGTTTTGAGCACTGGGCCATTTTTCACAAAAGAAACCTGCCAAGAATAGTGCTAAATAACTGGGGCAGTAGAGGTGGTGGTGGTGTGTGTGTACAACTCTGCAGCACCAACCTATCTGTTGTTTAGTAAAACCTAATTTGGGGTAAGATTTAGCTTGCTCAGAAGAGAGAAAACAGTTGATATCTGCTCTAATAATCTGAAATATATATAAAATATGTCAATAGAATAAACACACATTCTAATCCATTGTAGAACATAAAATATCAGTTCTTTGGTTCAGGCCCTTTCTGGCATTTATGGTAATTGCAATAACAGATAAGCTAAGTTTATTCCCAGATGTTGATTCATTAAAAATAATGGAAAAAAAGAAAAATAAGAAGGAAAGGAAAGGAAAGGAAAGGAAAGGAAAGGAAAGGAAAGGAAAGGAAAGGAAAGGAAAGGAAAGGAAAGGAAAGGAAAGGAAAGGAAAGGAAAGGAAAGGAAAGGAAAGGAAAGGAAAGGAAAGATCAGTGGATTTAACACTGATGAGTTAAAGAATGAGCAGAATGAGCGGAACTTAGTCAAAATCAGCTAACCTCAAACTGAAAAGGAGTGATTTGCTGAGTACAGAATGAGCCAAAATCTCATCTTTTAGTTGTTAGAGTAAAATTTATAATACTTATTGAGGCATTTGAACTAGAATTAGGCTTTCGGTCTCCACAGCCTGAAACACTGCATAGCCAAGATAGTAACAGGAAAAGAAGTTGCAAGTTTGCATTATTTCTCGTCCCATACAGAAGGCTCACCCTGGGTTCTTGTCTCAGTTTCTGCTGCTTTTGAACCAACTCTGGCATTTTTTTCTTTACTATAAAATGCATAAACAGACTCTGGAGCATATATTCTTCATGCTTTCCTTCTTCTGACATAGTCAACTAATTTCTTTGATGTGGTTGGTGAAATAAATTTCTTCTTGCACGTTCACTCCCTGACTTCCTGGAATGATAAATTTCCCATTCCTTGAAAGACTTGGGGCAGCTTCAACAGCAGTGGTGGAAGCTGATTGTGTAACAATCACAGCTCTACAATATCTGTGTCTGGATCACCATCTTCAGGTAAACTTCTGATTATAGAAACCCTTATGGGCACTCACCCTGTTGAGAATCCCATAGTCTTTACAGTTTAACTATATTGATACCAGGTTTCATAACCTGTTTGATGTCAGGTAAATTTTTTCAGGTCAGCTATTCAAAGACACTAAGATTCTTACTGGAATCACAAGTTATGTCAGATTTAGGCAAAAATCCCCAAAGATATAAACATTGTCTTCTATATACAAATTATTGAGCACTAAGACATCAAAATGATACAGATTGTTAAAGAATTCAGCCTGAAGAGTTTTGTAATTAAGAAGTCCTGTTTTGTTAGTTCCTTTGAGGGTAATGTTTAGATTAAGTTTCATTTCAACTATCAAGGATAAATTGGGAAGTGTAAGTCAGTGACTTCCCCATCCCTTTCATGTTTCTATCTCTTGACCCATTTTAACAAACTCTGAAAGCTCTACTGAAAGGTCATGAGTATTTAGCATGCCTTAGGAAAAATCTCTTCTTTACAAGGTTGCCTTCTCATTGGTTTTCTGATAATGATGAAAAGGTACCAGTCTGGAATAAAATACCAAAAATACGTAACTCAGAATTATCTTTTGTTGCTCTTCAGTTGTCTTGTTTGGCAGTATTTAAATGACGTCTAGATGTGGCACTTAGGGACATGGTTTAGTGGTGGACTTGATAATGCTAGCAGTTAGACTTGATGGCCTTAAAGGTGTATTATTCTAGGTGAACACAATTTCTTGAAAGGTCACGATTCTGCAGAGGAAGTAGTGAAGGAAAAAGAAATTACACAGAAGTAATCAATGAGCTTAGGAAATAGGACAGAAAGAAAGACTGTCATAAAATAAGAAATTAATTTTTCATTGTTTTCCCAGGATAACAAAGGAAATGAAGATGAATTTGAACCTGCACCTCCTATGGCTGAAGCTAGGGATCTGACATTAGTACATTTATTTCACTATTTTTATTTTTTGCTTTGGTTGCTAACTAGCAATTGCATCATTCTCCTTCTGTAATGAAAAGCTTTTAAATATCTTGATTGTAAACAGAACTCGCTCAGTTTAGTCCCCTCAACAGCAGAAGTAATTAATCTGAGGGGTTGCTTTTTTCCTTATGTTTGAATTTCTGAACGGAAACAATGGCTGTATTTGGGCCCTTCTCAGTTTATTTATCACAGCTCCACACAAAAAGGTCAGCCATTAAACTTCATTGTTCGATGTGAGGATCTCACTCAACTGAAACTATTACTAATTTGGACTCAGATCAGGTGTTTCTTACTCCCAGTGATTCTTTGTGGTAAATTTGTTTACATGCTTGTCTTTCTAAAATGACACTTGACAGAACTATTTGATTTCAGATTCCGGAAATATGTTTCATCTCCTATTCTCACATACTGATTTTTTATAATAAATTAAGTTGTTTCTTCTAGAATAAATATCTCTTTTACCTTCACTATTTTGCAGAACCTAGGGGAAAAAAATTCAGAGCTGATCAAACACTTGTACAGGTTGTCCATATTGCTTCACCTCTCTTTCTTTAGAGAGAGTCAAAACTCACCTGGACAGTGCCATAGGGAGCCTGATCTTAAATTAGTCCCCTTTGGGAAGGGGGATGGGCATCCCAGAAAGAGAAAGGAGGTGATTATGACCCTATGATCTCAAGAGATCCTTCCTAGAGTATTGTGTCCAGCTCTAGGGTCCCCCCAGGACAGAACTTGAAGATCGATCAGGAGGAGGCCGCTGAGAGTGTCTCCTATGAGGGAAGGTTAAGAGAACTGGGATTTTTCAGCATGGAGAAGAGAAGGTTTCAGGATGACCTAATTGCAGCCTTCTAGTACACAAAGAGGGTCTATGAGAACGATGGGGCCAGAGAGTCTGTTGCAACAGGAGAAGAGGTAAAAGTTGCAACTGAATGGTGCTCAAATTAGATTAGATATTTGGAATAAGTTTTTTACAATGTGGGTAGTAAAAGACTGGAACACATTGCCCCAGAGAGGTGGTAGCTGCCCCATCCCTGAATGTGTTTGACATCTGATTGGTTGGGGCTCTGGGAAACCTGATGTAGTAAAAGTGTCTCTGCTCATTTCAGGGGGATTGCACTAGATGACCATTAAAGGCCCCTTCCAACCCAAACCTTTCTATGATTCTATGGTCCAATGGGACCCCTTCTAAACTAACTGTCTTGTGAGCCTATGATCCATGTTCTCTGTGTGAAGAAATCAATTTGACTTTTTCAACTGAATTTCTTGATGCAGTCTGTGATGCAGACAGGCTAATCTTCGGTAAGCTGTAAAATATGGGTTTCTCTGGACAATGACTTTCCTGGTTTAGACCTTTACATCTATAAATCCCAGAAATACTGTCTATGTTATAAGGTCACTGTTCATAGCTTCAGAAATAGTGAACCGAAGGATATTGGTTCACAGAATTGGATATAGACTAAACCTATATAACTAAATGGAGTGTACTTAAAAGGCATAGATATTTTTTAGCAGAGAGTTGTATGGCTTTTCTAAATCATTCTAAAAAGGTATGCCATAAGAATCTGCTACTCCATCAACTACTAGAGGCACAGGGGGAGGAAAAAAGAAGGAATGAGGGAGGAAGGGAGGAAGGGAGGAAGGGAGGAAGGGAGGAAGGGAGGAAGGGAGGANAGGCAGGCAGGCAGGAAGGAAGGAAGGAAGGAAGGAAGGAAGGAAGGAAGGAAGGAAGGAAGGAAGGAAGGAAGGAAGGAAGGAAATTTTAATATCTTTTCTTCAAGAGAATGAGGGCATTTAATCACAAGGGAAGGATTTCAGGCAGTGTTTCTATGTAAATTCCCTCATCCCTCTCTGTCACACCAGAGTCCTGTTTTTAAAACTTCTTGAACATTGTTTACCAAAGGAATTAGAGTACAAAATGAGAAAAGGCTTGGGAGGCTCATTTGATCACTAGGGACTAGACTATGAAAAGCATACAGCAAGTCTGGATTGCAGCTCCAACTGGATCCGACAATGGTTCTCATCCTCGGTTTTAGCCTACAGGGTTAGAGTGGCTCACCAAGTCCTGCACACTGCCCGGAATGAAAACTTGCACATGGACCCAGAGAGGGACTCAGCTGATAAGTGGTCATTTATGATTACACTACTTAGTTATGTGCTTGAGGTTGTGAACAGAATTTTTTATTAATAATCATGGCTTTGCTGTCATGTATGACTAAATCACTTTATTTAATCTACTTCTTTACAACCCTCCTCAGCAATATATCTCCTGCCTAGGTACTAGGAGATATTATGGAGATGGTAAAATAAAACAAACCAAAGTAGCCGGTGAAAACAACAATAAAAAATAATCCAAGTATGCATTGCCTGCTCTTTATTTTCCAGAGACCTGAAATAACATTGTATAGATAAGGACTTTTCTCTCTTACCATCTTTATAACTACACTCAGGAATTGTGCCACTAGGTATTACTTAGCAAAATCCATACATTCACACCTGTAAAACAGATGTTGAGCATACAAATGCAGCCACAGTAATTCACACATTGGTACTACATTATGGGCTAGTAAATCATTACACTTTAATGTTTAAAAAAATAGTAAGATAATAACAGAAAATCTCTCAGCAGCTGTCATTGTGGCAGGAAAAACACACCATTGCTAGACAGCATTAGCAATCTACTAAGGTTTAGTGTTTTGGATGACAGCCAAAAAGCTTAGATCACTATTTTAGCTGTTCTTATCCTACGGGTTTCTTACTGTAATAATGTAGTTTACAACCCATCAATATAGGATTCTTTTTTAAAAAATCTAAAAAGCCTGAAACAGTAGTCTCTGGAATCTACACAGTATGACATGGAGTCAGTTAATAATGTGACATTCAAATAGACAGAGCTAATCTAAAGAGACTGTTATTAAATTATACTTCATCCCTTGGTAGTGGGAACAGGTACATCTGAAGTCCCTATTGTGGTGAATTAAGTTTCATTTAATAAAACCTTCATTATTTCCCAGTTTTATATGAAAAGAAAACTAAATAGATTGCTTCTGGGCAAGTCACTGAAAGTAATCGCTGTTCCCTGGAAGTGACAATGCCCTGAACATGATTAACATTTTTAGATTTGTTAAACAGCTCCCATAGCAAAGACTGAGGTTATTCTCTTGCTATTCCAGAATCACTGATGACTTTAGTAGTGCAGGATTGTTTCTGAAAATACTGTCTTTAAGTAACCAGAATGAGTAATAAACATGCTGATTATCAGCAAGAAAGGAATGACTACATTTTATGCCTGAAGATAGGTGGAAACCTCATCAGCCTAAGTAGATTATGACAGAGAATTAGGTCAATTTGCAGTGAAAGTGTTATAAAGCTCCTTTGTGGTTTGCTGTCACAACCCACCACAAATAATTTTGCTGTTTCAGTAAGCTTTTCTTCCTGTTGATCTTCTTCAGGGTTCCATCATTTTTATTCCTTTCCTTGATCAAAATAATCATGGCTCAATAACTTTCTCCATGTTAAAAAATATGATCTATTTATACACAGAAATGTGCATAAAAAGAAAGGGGGGGGGGAGATAGTTTTTCATATTTTTCCTTTCAATACTGGAATTTAGCCATTGAGGGTGAACTATAATGATGATTCAGTTACTCAAAGCAGTATAATACAAATCTTTGGAACAATGCCGGGAATGCTGATAAATTAAAATTCTAAGAGCAGGATTCTAGAAATGTGCAACACATTTACCAAGCTTGATATTTAGTAAAGACGCCACAGCTAACTTTTTTTCTTTTTCTCTGACAGGAAACAAGTTCCTTGCCATGGGGTCAAGGTTTATAACATTTTAAGGAAAAAAACCTTGTACTGATACATGGACATTATGCATCAAGGTCCCGAGATCCTTGCCTCTCATCTTGTGAAGAAACTTTAATTAGTTACCCAGTACAGAGTAACATGCACATACAGCAAAATGAAGAAGTAAAATTTACACTCCCTGGACAATTTTTGGCGTTATGAGTCCTACTAATTTAAACAACTGCTGCAGACACCTTTTAAAAAGCATTTGGAAAGCATCTGGGCAACATTCTGAGACACTACAAGGAGTGTTATTTGCAGAACTTGTGTGCCAGAAGCTGGTGGTTAGGTCTCAGGGAAAAGAACCACTTCCAACAGCTACATGAAATTTTCTCCAAAAATACTACAACTATCACAAATTTTATGACAGAAGTGATAAATCCCTTTAAACAATACTTGTGTCTATTAGGCTGAAACAAAAGGAAATCAAAAGCTAGAGACCTACATTCATTTGATGACTCACTGATTTCTGAATTGCCCTCCATTGTGCTTTTTCAGTGACGAAGTCTACATTGATATCTGTGAATATACCAGAAATGCATAAAATATTGCAGTAGCACATACTGGGTAGATAAAGGGAGTATTTTTCTGAAAATAAGCAGAATCAGCCTCAGAAGCTTTCCCTAGAGCCTTAAACAGGGCTTTTCTATGTAAGGTTTAAACTGGCATGCAACTGTGAGGAGTGGCTGGGACCTTGACAGGTTGGAGAGATGGGCAGAGAAGGACCATCTGAAATCCAGCGAGGACAAATGAAGGGTCCTCTGCTACACCTGGGAAGGAATAACCCCATGGACCTGTACAGGTTGGGGCTGACCGGCTGGGAAGCAGGTCCACAGAGAAGGACCTGGTGGTTGTGCTGGTCAACAAGCTGTCCATGAGGCAGCAGTGTGTCCTTGTGGCCAAGAAGGCTGATGGTATCCTGGGGTGCATTGGGAAGAGCATTGCCAGCAGGTCTCAGGAGGTGATCCTGCCTTTCAATGCAGCCCTGCTGAGCCCACATCTGGAGTGCTGTGTCCAGTTCTGGGCTCCTCAGGACAAGAGAGATATGGAGCACAGTCCAGTGGAAGACAACAAACACTATTAAGGAACAGGACCACCTCCCTTATGAGGAAAGGCTGAGGGATCAACACCTTTCAGTCTCCAGAAGAGACAACTGAAAGGACACCTCATCAATGTCTATAAGTATTTGAGGAGGGAGTGTCAAGAGGATGGAGCCAAGCTCTGCTTGGTGGCAAGGGGCAGAAAGTGGTGCACAGGAAGTTTGCCCAAACATGAGAACAACTTCTTTACTCTGCAGGTGACTAAGCACTGGAATGGCTTGCACAGAGAGGTTGTGGAGAACTGTTTGGACACAATCCTGTGCCATGTGGTCTAGGACAACCCTGCCTGTGCTGGGCGGTTTGACCAGATGACCCACTGCGGTCCCTTCCAACCTGGCCCATTCTATGATTCTGTGAAATGAGCAGGCAATAGCCAAACACAGTCAAAACTAAGCCTCTCTCCAATGAACCTGCATCCAACTAAAATTATCAAATACTTTGTCTTCTTGTTTTTCACATTTCCATCTTCTATGAAAAAAGGTGCAATTCAGTGACCCAGAACTAGGTTTTGAAATGGATTGAAATTGGCTCTCCTGTTTTTTGTTTTCAAAAGCACATGGCTAAATTAAGAAAACACTTTTAATTTGAAACACTCAAGCAAGAATTGATGGTAGCACAACACATATGTGTCTGTACAACAAGAAGTTTGGGGAAAACATGCATCAGACAAGAAGTTTGGGGAAAACATACATTTCAGTTGTGTAATGTAATAGAATTTAACAGATTTTTCTTACAGCTGCCTACATTGCACTTGATTTCCATTAAGTAGGTAAGTGGAAGCATCTCTGTCAAAGGAGAATCATCATTGTTAGTTTGATGATGATACCACATCAGTTTAGAAGATTAATTTGCATCACTGTCCAATAGTTGTTCATATTGTAACAAGATGGAGAGCAGAAAAAAATTCCTGGAGCTGGCCATATTCTCAGCAAATGCACAATGCTTGTTCTCACAGTTCCAGTTTGCTCTCACTCCAGTTTTTGTATTTGTATGTCAGATTCATAGGAATTTATGCTATCTTTGATTACAGACGTTGTAAATATCCTGTAAATATTGTTTTGGCAGGACCTAAACAAATGAAGTACGAGAGCTAAGTAGCATTAATAATCCCAAAACAAAGCTTACACTATCAACTTTTTCCAGGATGGATGCAGTTTGTTTCTGTCCTTCCTATCTCTATTTGTTTCTCCTTTAGAGCATATACAGATATATGCATTGGAAAGTGGAGGAAACACAGATTCATGTATTCATCAACACTTTTTACCCCTTCCCATTTTACCTACATCAGAGAAAGAGGGAAGTTTAATTTAAAATTCTCTTCATAATTCAAAGTGCTGCTCCCAACACAAATTTAGATAAAAAGAAAAATAGTAAAAAAACAAAGGGTAGTGGAAAAGAACTATTTGTGTTTTCTTACTCCAACACGAATATTTTTCCTTTTTGTGGCAGAAAGGTCAGGGTAGATATAAATGAGTTGACACAGGCTGGAAATCTCAACATTTTGGTGGAAGAATAGTAATAATCAAAAATCTAAGAATGTAAACCAACAAAAAAGCAGAATTGTTCAAGCTGCCAGACACAAATTTTGTGTCTGCAACAATGAGAGTAATGTTTAAGGAGACCCTGCATGGAGAAAATGATGACTGCTATCTGCCATGCAGCCCTGTCTCCAGGTTACCTTTATGACAACCTGCATAAGCAGCCTGCCAGAGGCAGAGGGACAG
The DNA here is from genome assembly GCA_013397955.1 of Grantiella picta. Taxonomy (NCBI): domain Eukaryota; kingdom Metazoa; phylum Chordata; class Aves; order Passeriformes; family Meliphagidae; genus Grantiella; species Grantiella picta. Next base: position 1,653,675 of record VZRM01001194.1, read on the forward strand.
AAAAGTGAATGCTCTGCTGGCTGTCTGCCATTCTCTGTGCGGTGACTGATAATAATACTTAATCAAATTCCTATCTGTGGTCTTTATCTTGCACCAGTGGATGCAGTCATTCACTTGTTATTTGGATCACGTCTCCCTGTTGCTAGTAACAATCTGAAAATGATAACATTTGCTGCTATTTTTATTTCTTTTCCAGGAAAAGATAGGTTCCTACCTCCTTATCCTCCCCTCTCAGTTCCCCAACATACATATATTGGATTATTGGCCTTCAGTTGAACTCTATAACAGTGAACAAGCTCCAGTCTTTCCTTGCAGATTAACATTTTAACAGAAATGTTTCCTGTTTATGAAAATGGTGAATTTATATACACAGCTGAACTTGGCTGCATAAGAGGTTGAATGTTTAAGAGGAAGAAACAATACTGGTTTACTGTTAATAAATTCTGAACACATATCTTGACAAGGAAATATCCCCACAGCACCAGAACCAAGGCTTTAGTCTAAAGCATATAAGGTAAAAGTCCTTGCATAGCAAACAATGGTGGAAATTTAGGAGTCACATTTAGCTGGGCACTCCAGGATCCACTTAAGGCTGTCACATCAAGAGTCTTTTCTTCTCCTCCTTGGTAGATTAACAGTCCATGTTCTTCTTTATTGTCTGTAGTTATCCATGTGACTGCATCAAAGGCCAGTCTCAGTTCAGGACATTTAGTAAGAAAACCAGAATGAACTATTTAATGAAATACATTATAAATGTATCCATATTAAGGCTAAGCCCAACTCTCTGTGTTCAGAAGTAACTAGATATGCCCAGAAGAAGTCTAAGTTGGCTGCTCAATATGTTTTCTGCAATATTTGGGTCTGACAGTACTGACTTCTCTTTATCGCTACTCCTCTGTAACATACAGGCACAGATAGCTGAAGATCAAGAAATGTAAATATCTCAGAGTCAAGGTTTAATGGATAATTAAGGCTGCAGAAGCACTCTGCCTAGGATGGCACAGCATAGTTTGCTGAACTTTCCTTTCATTCCAGTGCCCCTCATTAAGCAAAACGAAGGTGGAAGAAGAAGCCACATAGCTTTGCAGAGAAAGCGTCCTGTTCCTGAAGGGGTAGAGAGCTGCACTGGATTGATTTCTGGTGGAAATAAGATTCTGTACCCCCTTTCCACTAATCAGGCTGTACTCTGGTTTTTGCAGCTCAATCAACAGTCCTTTGAAATTCTTGGAAGATTTGCATCTGGCATTTTTCAAACATTCAAGAGCACTGGATTTATATCCTACTGTCTTCTTTACGTGAAATAGAGTTAAGAAGGGGTTGTGTAAGTTCTTATTTTGCTTCAAAATTAGCTGCATCTTTGGTGGAAGCTGGCCCTGACCCAAAGCTTTTCATCAAATGAGGGAAAGAGAAAACTGAGTACACCCACATGGTGTCCAGCAACAGCAAGAGTGAAGAGACGTTTTTGGCAGGAGTGGAAAAGCTAGCTGGGAAAGTCAACAAAACAATCTGAATATCAGAATTGTCTTAAGCCAGACATTAAGTTTGTTTAGAGTACCACCTGGAGCAAGCTGGCCCCACAACCAAATTTGTTTATTTTGGTTTTTTTTCTGGATAAAATTCACCATTTGAAGTTCAAGAGTCAATGAAAGGTCGATTCTGACCCCAGATTAAGTTATAAAAAAATTACTTTTCCTGAAAGATTTAGAAAAGGGACGCAGAAATCAAAAATAGCCAAAGCATACATAAATGAAGCAGCTTGTCTTTTTTTATTTGCCAAACCAGAGAAAAATATGAATGAAAAACAAAGATTAAAAAACCTAAATGATAATGATTATGTTTTGAACTGTTCATTTGAGTAGTCTTAGAAGGGTAAAAAGATGTTTCAAGTTAATATGCTCTTTCTCTATATGTTCCATAAATAAAAGAATATTATTCTAGAAAACAATCCAGCATAAGACAAAATACATTTTACTCTGTTCTTTTACATTAATTTTACACCTTCAAGAAAATTTTCCATTATCAACATGCAAAGATGAAGAGATCTAATATCTTTAATGTAAAAGTAAGGGAGCAATGCACAATCATAATCTCAGCATCATTAACTTGAACAAAAATATAACAAATTTAAATTAGTCCAACTATAAACAGTATTCTCAATTGAAAGTCTTCAGTCTCTTTGCCTGGATCTTATCAGCAAGGTTCCAGCCAAATAATTGTTATTTTTGAAATGCTTTATTTAGCCTATCACAATGATTTGATCTCTGGGGTTGCCTCTAATACTCTATAATATATCAAGTGTCATTGGCTGCACTGAGATTTCATGGATCAGCTGAGAACACTTATGGAAGCTGATAATTTTTAAAAAAAGAAAAATAAATTGAAGTTGACAAAAATTAGCATAGGAGATGGCTGTCAAGTGCTTTGTAAGGATAAGAATACTAAGAAGGTCATTCAAAGTCCATTGGTATGACATGAAACAGATGAATAGGAGGTGAATTCACAATTGAGAGATTGGAGTCAGAGCTTAGCAAAGGAAATGCTTCTAAATATTATTGATAAGAGTTGACATTCACATCAACAGAAGTCAGATGAGTTCAACATCAGAAAACACAATATTTGAAGGGAGATAAAGATCCCTGTGTCCACAGCTCCAAATTTGCCTTCAAAACTGGCTATTTTAAGCACATGGACAGAAAAAAAAAATCAGTAATTTGATTACATGCAAATGATTTCAAATCTAAAATTAATGCCATATTTTGTGCCCATATTTCACAACATATTTGTGAGACTGTATTTATTCTAACATTACTGATCTCATCAGTAGTTTTCTTCATACATAGTCTCAATAAGATTAAGACGGGAAAGTACACCAAAAGTTCATTGCTATTCTTTACACTAATTTGCAGCAATAATTATTTTTGCATTCATCTTGGCAGTTCTGTAGGGATTTCATTGTCACAGGTATGGAAAACAGTTCATTACCAACTGTATATGAAATGATGCATCTACTTCTGCCATTTTGAAGTGGTAGTAACCCAAATATTAAATTATGGCAGCTTCTTACTCCTGTTGTTTCTCCAGAAAATAAAGTTTTGAAAGCACCTTAACTTAAAATATTAACATACTTAATTGGAAAGGTATGTATTTTACCTATCTCTTTGAAATTAAAGTTTATATTTTTTGTGCATATAAGATCTATATCCACTTTTTCCCCAAGTTCTTACTTTGTATCATTCCTAGCCACAGTATGTCTCCTTTTTCTCCATTTTCATTCTCTTATATAAATACATAAATTTCACTCCAAGCACTCAGATCAATGAGTTTAACATTTCCTAGAATGCATCAATCTCTTCCTATGGATTCTAGAATAGCTAATGGAAATTCTAACTTTGGTGTCCTTATAAGATTACTAAAGACTTCTGGAGTTAAGTGAGGTGAAACCAAGGGCTCAAGCAATAGCAACAAGAGATCTGTGACATGGATTGTTTTACTCTATGATCTTAGAATTCAGTGATGTTAGACTAAAGTAAAAGTAGCTTCAATGGGTAAAAAATATGGCATCAATATAAAGTGCAATATTTTGTCAATTAAATTGAAAATCAAAATGGAACATAAAGAGACGAAGGTAGAGTAAGAATTATTATAAATTTTACATGTTAAATAATCAGAATCACTACTCCTGAAAAAATAAGCTATGAATTCAAATTTAACTGAATAGATACCATTCCCATAATCAGAAACATCCACAGAATTTTAATTCTTCTAAAATACACACCATTGTAGATGGATTTGATTACTTGTATGCAGATTAATCTCTCTACGTTATTGTTGTGCCTTGGGTCAAATTGTAGTAAAATTGTCCCTAAAGTGTATTTCCCCCAAGATGTGCTCTGTTTTACCATGTCATTCCCCTGAACTTGTTTTCACATTATCCTTCTGTGAGATTTTGTCTCCAGTTTATAAACCTGTACTCTGAAGAAAAAGTAATACTCTGGCAATACAAATGTCTACTGGGGAGCAGAAATCTTTTAATAAAAATATAAATGAACTCATTCTTCTGCGAATGGTAATTGGTGGATGAGGTTAAGAAATTTAGTTCCAAAGAAATAGGTGTCACTTTTCCAGTGTATTCCAATGGAAACATAAATTTCTTCACCACATGGAAATATTAATTCATGAACATTGTGTACTGTTAATGGAGGCTTGTTTATTCAACATTTTTAGTAGACCTGATATCTTGAAAAATTAACAGATGTTATTAGGAGCTCTACAGGCCATTTAGTGCAAAAGAGCTTTATATACTTAATCAGCTTAATATTAAGAAGTCATCTCCATCATCTTTTGCAATGTTCTCATTTCAAGTAGAGAAATTGATAGCTGAGTAGCCTGCTCAGTGATGCAGTGTGGTACAAATAGGAAAAATAATAGAATGGGTTGAGACAGAGTGAGAAAAACAGCACATCATATTGAAACAGCAAGGATTAAGTGAGCAGAATGGAATTTCTCTTATCTGTGTTTCGCTACTTTAGCCCAGCTGTTAGGAAGCATGCTTATCCATCCAAGTAGTACTTTGGTCACAAATAATCTAGTCTACAGTTTCATAATTTGCTGAAAATACAAGGCCAGTCTGATCTGTGATCGCCACTCTAAATAAGGAACAGCTTCATTTAACTCAGTTGTATTCCAGCAATGTAAAGGCAAGTAAGATCCAGAGATCTCACTGAGTTTCTGTCTCTAACACAGGTCTCTGCTGCGAAAAAGCAGGTATGCAAGTGTACCCATCACTCAGTAGTTGTGATTATCATAACAACCCCCTGATCTATTCAGAAATTTCATTTTACATTCCTGTCTTTGCGCTCATCAGACTCCAGTGTGATTATTTTCAGAACCTAGACTAAACACTGGCTTTCAGCTCCTAGTAGTCCTCTAAAAAGTCTTTATTTTCTTATAAAAGCCTGTAGTTCTTCTGCCATCGGTGTGCTACCTTGGAAGTTTGTTATGTGAACTACTTCTTTGTAAATTTGCTATAACCACTAATAAAATCTGAGGATCATTTTTGTTAACTATAATGGGAGATGCAATGATCCCTCCTACATCTAAGCCAAAACAAACTAACTTCAAAGGGACTTTATATTAAGCCCAAAAGGAAAAATGGCACAATTCAGGCTATAATTTAATGTAAATTTAATACTAATGCTAGTGTGCAAATCCAGTGCAGCCTAAAACAGAAATTACATTTTGTATAAACTATATAAATTTTGAATTATTTTAATTTATAATTTATTAGGTAATATAAAATGTAAATTATATAAAAATCCATAATTTTTTAATATTACCTTTATAAGAGCACATTAAAAGGGCCATCTAAATCTTTCTTAGGAAGCCCTTAGGTTAACACCTAGCTATAAAGTGAAGAAGTGTTCTCTAGAAGTAGTGATATACACTTGTCTCAATTTTATATGCTTACAAAGTGTTCACACTAACACAAGTAGGTACAAGTTTTTACTTTAAAGACCTATTTAATTTTACAGTTGAAATTTAGGAATATCTGATATTATGAACCATTTTGGCCTGAAGGGGCAATTTGGCAATTATGTGAACAGATCCAGCTTTTACACTCTTTGTGTCCATTTTTTCATCTGTAATATTGAGATATTAATCCTGAACTAGTATTAGTCTACAGACTGATGAGAAAACGATCAGAAAACGATCAGGTAGTCTTCACTTAGCTCTTTGAAAATTGAAGTCTAATGGACGTGTAAAGCCCCAAATGTGTTGCTATCAAATACCACAACATTAAGGGATACTTTTTCAATGTTCTCTGAAGTGCAATAGTTTGAGTAGCAGTGATATTTTGAAAGGGAAGTATCTATTTAATAGCTGAATCCATGACAATGAAGGCAAATTTGATTATAATAAACCTTGTCTATTACCAATACACAGTCAGTCAAGGGCTTATTTAAGAATTGTTAAAAACTCTGGCCATGACTAAGAGAAGAAAATTTTTTTTTTCTTTTTTTGCAATAAAATAAATTTGGGCTATAGACTTCTCCCTTTAGTTTGGTTTCTTTTTTCCCAATGATGTTCAAATAGTTAATCATCTAAGCTTATACTTGCACAAAGAACAAAATTGTATATATATCTAGAGAGAGGATTTAGCTCAAACTCTTAGAATAAAGAAACATATGTCTAGTATCTTTTTCTCTAGGGAATTATTAGTAGGATTATTTCATTTTACGTGTTTTGATCACATGAAGCAGAAATTTGAGACCAGTAGGCCAGATCCATTGCTCGTGTTACTCCACAGAATTCAGGGGAAATACATTTGGGGAGATTTTGACCCAGAAAGTCTGAATCCTTTTGCATATAATGAAACTGATTAAGGTCAACTCCTGAAGTCAGGACTGCTACTGCACAATTGAAATTATTCCAATAATTTCCTTTTATTTTTAAGACAAATACATTTCCATAAAGTAATCTTCTTAAAATACTTCTCTCCCTTTTTCTCTATTTGACATAAATATACAGAACTCTTAAATCCAAAGGATGTGATTTCACAGACATCAGAATACAGATTTTGACTAAAAATACTAAGATCATGTTTATCACTCTTCAACTTAAGATTACAAAAAAATTTAAGATGCACAAAGCAGAAACAAGAACATGGCCCAGCAATTTCACTTAAGCAGCTTTTTCTTCCTCTTAACCTGTGTGGACCAGGTAATTAGCATCAGTTTGCACAGCTGTCCTGGAGCTAAAGGAAACACAGCTCTAATTCACCTGAAAATCTGATTCTGTGTGAGTGAACTGGAACACACATGTGCATTTTCTTAACTGGTATTCTCTACCTGATGGAAGAAATAATTAAGATCCAATGAACATTAAATACTAATGTTTTATTAAGCATTTAAGGTGGTGCTCCTTCCTATTTTTTCCCCTTTCTTTCAAAGCTATGAGATAAAATAAACAGTAAAGAACAGATTCTGTAAAAATGCTGGGGTTTCTTTCCTTGTAAATTAGATTTTATTAATTTAAACAGTTTTAAGGTCTAAAATATTTTCTTTAGGCTGTAAATTACATTTCCATTAAATGTGCCTATTTGTGATAAGGTGCATGGAATACCTAACAGAGGGAATGTTACTGTTTAATTTACACTATATGCCAAGGATATAAAAAGATCTATGAAAGGTATTTCTGTATCAGTTTGACAGTGCCAGGTTTTTAGTGAAATGCTACCAGTCAGCTAACAAACTCTATTCCATTCTCCTTAAGGAATACAAAAGCTTTCTGTAACACAAATTATTTGCATATAGATGACTATACTAAAGTTGCAGAGAGTACACAAAAAATTATTCATTTCCAATGTTATGAAAATTATTGTAAAGGTCTTTATTTTTTCCCTCTATACTGAAGTAGCTGTGTTCCCAGAATGATAATAATCCATTTTTTTCCTTACGCTGCTTAGCTGGGAGTGACCTCACCTGACCCAATTGAAATTGATTTTGTTGTTGAACTCTTTGCTAGTGCAAATTAATCTTAGATCCATACAAAATCAGGGAAGCAAGACACAGAGTACAAAGACCTCAAGTACTGAGGGGAAAAAATTAGCTCTGGAAAAAGTATTTTAAGTTTGGAAAGATAAATGGTTACAATGACTTGCTTAGATAGAATATCTATAGAATAGGAGAAGAGAATGACAAGAGCTCTGTGAAAAGCTGTAACTTAATAGCCTAATTTCCTACCTGGCCCCAAAGAAATATCTGCCTGTTTCTGACAGTTGATGAAAATGCACCAGGATTTGATTAGCTCACCAGCGTGGGACAAGTTCAGTCCCATCTCTCCCTCGGTTCCCTTGAGCTACGTGGATACAGCAATCAGGTTCTATTACTGTTTCCATCTTTTTTGTTATAAAAATATGACTTGCTTTTCTTCTTCTTCTTTTTTTTTTTTTTTTCCCTAAAGATATACCTGCCCCCTTTTTGATCTGTTCCGGTATTTGTCTTGTTTCCACCATAACAGCTGACCTCCCTTCCTAGCTATTTGAAACAATATGCATTTTAATAAATTCTTGTGTCTCAAGAAATGTCTGAAGGCAAAAAGAAACCTTACCTTTGCAAACACATGATGTCATTCTTGCTTAGAGCATCTGTTCTGTGCTACTTGGGTTCTTCTGTAGTGAATTCCAAATACAGCCTGCACAACGACTTTACTTTTACAGTCCGTGTAGGATTTCTCTCTGCACCATGAGCTTTGACAGAACTCAAAGTTATCTGACAATGTAGGGCCTCTGCAGCCTGTATTATTATAACTGACAACCACTAATGCCTGATTTAACAAGCTAAATATGGGAAAAAACTGTGTAACAACTAACTTCATATTGAGACTCATATGCTTCTTCTTGGAAAAAAAAAATAAATTCATGATAAATTATCCTGAAATAAAATGTTCCAATATTGTATAAATGAATGCTAAATAATTTAAATGGAATAAATTACGACTCCACCATCGTGCAAAACCATTTATTGTAGATTTGAAAAAGATCTGAAGCTAAAAAAGAGGGGAGGGGGCAAGGAAAAAAGCCAACAACTTTCCTAATTTTAGTGTACAAGCTGACTACAGCTTGATTTGCTAGTTTAGGTGTTGCCCTTACAGATACAAGCATAAATCCACTTTTTATTCATTAGCTTTTTTGCAGTGAAAAATTATTTTTGCTTTAAAACTAAAAAAACTTTGGAACTAACTTTTTATTAACAAAATATTTTAAAATATGAAATTACAAATAGTCAGGTATCTAAGGACATAACAATGGAAAATCCATACAGCTTTTCTCAGACAGGTCAGGAGGCTACTTGAAAACCTCATGAGCTACAGAGAGAGCTAAGCTGTCATAGATGAATGTGGACTGAAATGTAAATCAGGACTGAATTAGTCAGGAACTTCAATGTAGTCCCAATTTCACAAAGAGGAAGGAGTTAGGATGTGATAATTTCTAGAGAAACTTTAAATTCCAGTCTATTCAAACATAAATTATTGAAACAATCAACTATATTAGATGAGGAGTATCAAGCTCCAGTGGATAAATAGTCCAATCAGCTCACTTTTGTCCCCTCGTTGCTCTCCTTTTTCTCCCTATGTATTCAAACACACCTCTTACTTGCACAGACCTACTTGCACAGATCTCCTATTTCTTGCTGTTCTCCTTCCAGAGCAGGATCCTGATCTTAGTCATAGGGCACTATTTTGTGGTTTTGCATTGGCCCATAACCCAAAGTTAAATGAACATGGACTGAACATTTCCAGATTCCCTGGAGCATGAAAGATAGACAGCCGTGTAGAAGGACTGCTCCTTACTAGCAGCTGATGTGATCATTCTTGTAGGGCACAAGACGTGCTGCTCACAGCTGTAGGACTTATGGCTCCTGTAAACACTGTGAGCTCAGAGAACCCTGCAAGCAGCAGTGCTTTGAGGATGATGCTGCCTTTCCTCAGTTTAAAGTACAACCTCCATCTCTATACTGAACTCACAGCAACTTCTCAAGAGGTAAACATGAAAAAATCAAAAAATCTAGGAAAGAAAGAGGCAGGCCTTCTGGATTGACATAATAAACTAAAAGGGAAATCTCCAGGGAACTAGGAAGTTATGCTGGATGAGGCAAAAAGCCAAACATTCCCAAAGAATAATCTTCATATGCAACAAATATCCCCACTTTATTCTCATATGTTTTTTTTAAAATAGCTTAAACAATATTTTTATTCATGGGAGACTGGGATCATGATGATAAATTTCTATACATTATACATAGTGATGATATATATAACAAATGTAGTATGTTAAGAGTTAACAAGAACATTCAGTAGTAAATAAATAAATTCTCCATGCCTTTCTCTTCCCACATCTAAGGATAAACTGAAAAATATGTTTGCTTTGCATCATGAAAGAGTGATAATTTTGGAAACTGGATAATATTTCATGACAAAGGAATCTGCATTAACATTATGGAATGCAAATTATGAAGCATTTTGCTGGATAGATTTTTGCAAAATTCCACTTATTGCACTGGAAATATGCTAGCTTGTGCCTAGATGGAATTATTCTTGCAATAAATGTGTTTAATTTCAGAGATTTGAAAGCATTACTAGGAAAGCACTGTTTATGGGAGCAGTTATAAAACTATCAGTAGTTAGATGCACACTAGCAGAATACAATTATCCTTCAGAGAATTTAAAATATTGTACAAAAGAGCTAGAAAATAAAATATGTTTGCAGATGGGTATCTCTACTCAACGGCAGTGAAGTAGCTATTAAAGTACTATTTTTGTAAATACCAGAGATCATGCCTGTAATGACAAATAAAGCATTGAAATTTGATATAAAATAAATCTAACAAAATCTGGCAATATTATAATTTCAAAGATACTTTCTACTGTTTACCTTTTTTAAGGGTTTTATTCATCAACAGTCAAAACCAAAATTGATGATTAATCCAGAATTCACTGAACTATATCAGTTGTCTGAAAGGAGATGAAGTTTAAATTCAGAAGATATCTCCCACGCATTCATTATGTCTACAGATGCACCAAATTATTTTTGTGTAGGTTACTCTCTAAAGAACACAAAATACTAAAGAAATCAGAAAACATTTCCTGGTTGCTGATATAACCAGTCAAAGTAGGTTATGTTCATTTAGAAATGGACTAGTCATACAGAGCTAATCGATATGCTAATTACAATAGAAAGGAAAAAAAAAGAGGAAAAGAAGTCACAATAAGTTATTGCAAACATGTCTCTGTTTCTATGTATTTCCCCCCCAAATAGTAGAGTTGTTTCTGAAATAAAGTTCTAGTATACAAGATAATAGAGATGTCCCATAACATCAGAGTAATTTTAAAAAGTGATTTATTTTTTAAGATTCTGAAAGATCTCAAAAAATTCAGTAAAGTAGAATTATAAAAACTCATGGTAGTAGTCTAAAACATCTTTTTAGCAAGTCTAAAACATCTGTGGCATCTAAAAGTTTATGAAAAGCACAATAAGGGTTTTTCCAGAGTCTAGTTGCCATTTCTATTTTAAAGGCAGTAGTCAACTGCAAATGCAGGGGTAGCTGAATCAAACCCCAGTCCATGGAGCCTCACTTTCTCAAAGAATTTACCAGGAAATATTGTTCTGGGTATCAGTAAAATCAATTGGTTTGATCAGCTAAGTGTTGTGAAAAACTCATATTTCTATCAGTTCTGCTGCTCCTGAGGGAAAATAAAAGGGTCTTGCATGCGACCTGTGAAAAAATCTGTCCTCATGATCAGCAATATATCTAATGAGGTTGGAACAAAGCATTAAGCTGCCACTCAGGTGGGTTCCTAATACACTTTTTCAGGCTTGCTGTTTGAGTAGTTAAAAAAGTTGACTTGAAATGCCCCTAGGATCTTGGCTTATTTAGACCATAACTGATCTGCTGCCTGGCCATCACAAGATGGGTGTGCATTGCATGACCAGGACTAAAATCAACTTTCCAGAGGCAAAGTTAATTCAGTCAGTCAGAAAAGAGAGCTTTAGCTTGTCCAACACAACCACAGAAAAACTACATGGGAACTTCTTCCAGTATTAAAGACACAACAACCCAAATGCCAGACCTACCAGTAGTTCAAAAGGTAATTTTAGAGGTAAAAAAATAGGTTAATTTCTCTTGTGGGATAACAATACACCAACAGGCCAAAATCTGTTCGAGTAAGTGATTGGTAACAAAACAATCATCATTTCAGTTACCATAATTAGGTTTCTGAAACATTGAAACAGTTTCCAGAACCGGGACCATAGTAGCACCTGATGATATAAAAACAGGGCTTCTGTTGTCAGTTGCAAGCCACCAAAAATAGTCATACATATTACATAGGAATGACAGAAGTTCTTGTTTTCCTGAAATTCTTCTTCTCCATTTTTACTTTTAAAATAGTATTGCCTCTGTAGTTTCTGTACCAAGTGATTAAAGCACACTGGGCATAGAGATGTGAAAGTCTTCACATTACTCTTTTCATGTACCAAGATTTGAATTAGCTTGTGGTACAAGGACCTGATCCCTTTCCTTCATCATCAGCATTGGAAAAAAATTGAATTAAGCCAATTCTTATTCGAAAAGCACTTCCGCATGGTTTTGAGTGTAGCTGGTCTGAAGGTCTTTCACAGCACGCAATATCGGTACCAGGACTGACTCCCTCTGCCATACCTTAAGCTATATCTCACCAGATTTTTGTGTCCTTAAGCTGCTTCACACACTCTCATGCCACAGGACAAAACTCAGGGTATGCAGCAGATATGCAGGGCTTTGTAACATATATAAGCCCAGCTGTGCACCCTTCAGCCTGGTGCTAGGGTTCATTGCCAGAACTGAATGTATTTACCAGGAAAGATGAAGGTGATGGGGATGGTCCTGTCCAAGATGAGTTCCAAGTGTGAAGTATGACACAATGGTAGAGGCACAAGCATGAAGGAGCTGTTACAGAAGGGAGAATGATTCAGACCTGAGTGACTTTGGAGTAACATCTACCCACCACTGCCACAGTGCAGCACTCTAAACAGCTTATATTGGCTGATAAGAAACGGGGATTTCAACCTTCGGGGGATAAAACAGGATGAGGTGTTCCCAGCTCTTTCTTCAATCCACTGCTCTGTGTCATGGGAATATAACGGTGCTAAAAACGTGTTTCAGGGGTGTAGGACTCTCTTCAGTGGGGCTTATGGAGTCCTTTCTCTTCCATCCATAGGAACATTTCCATTGCTTTAAAAAGAATTCTGGATTGGACCCTAAATCTTTGACTCTTTCCAGAGGCAGTGAGTTCCTCTAGCATTTACCTGCTACTAAACGCAGAGTGTTTGCCCTCCTCCCATATAAACACAGTATTTCTCTGTGGCCCAAGTGATATTAGATGCCATCCTTAAAAGGGCACAGTCTGAAGTAACATAAAACATGCATGTTTGTTACTGCATAGCATGTAGGTAATTTTTTCGTGACAAGGCTTTAGTGTATCGATGGCTGTTAAACACACTTTTGCCAAGGATCTGCAAAACATCTAATTTATGGTCATTGCCTAACAGACTGTTTAAATGTTAATGAATCAGGTAGCTGAATTACATGCATGAATAGCTGCATATAGTTATTTTAGACAGGCTGCAGTGGATGGAATTACCAATGCAACTCACCTGCCACTAATACTAAAATGTGAAATTTATTTCTAAGTTACACATGCATATATTCCAGCTGCAGCATCAGTAGCATTGGATAAAACAGTATGGTTGTCAAGTTAATGAATTTTCTCCTGCCTCTTTGTAAAAGTCTTTAATCATGTGCTAAGAGGGGATTGCAGGTAAGGGAAGAAATTGCTTTACCCCTCATTTTCTCAGGTGGAAGCTGTGATCATATATAAGAACAGTACACTGAAAATTAATCAAATACTCAATTTTAATAACCTTATTGCACTATTAGTGTAGCATGTTTCACCCTTCCAAATAAGAATTGCTCTTTGTTTCCCTGTTTCTTTACTTTTTAATGCAAATCCCTAACTAGAAGGATATTTTCTTTAATCATATGGAAATACAGAATCAATTTGATCTTGAGGGACCTCAAACAAAAGTTATGAGTTTTATGGTCGATTGATCATTAAAAATATTTCTGCAGATGACTCAGAGGTCCAGAGCAATTATAAAATTCTACAGGATTCCAATTTGAATAGCTATTTTGAGAGACAGAGTCTCAAAATACTGTGTGTTCGTTGAACATAAACAATTGCATTGCGGTTTTTTTTAAGCCCAAAAGAAAAAAAAATAAAAAAGAAGGGAAAAAATGGAAGCCTCTAAACTCTCTTAAAATAAAATGAATTTTAATACTTGATTTAAAATCCTGCAAAAACACATAATCACAGTTGACACAAAAAACCTGTGTGCTTAAGTTATCTAAGCATATAATACAAAATCCTAGAAGGAAAAAAAAAAGCAATATATTCTTCATAGGCAACAACAGATTAATAAATCTAACAAAGTTCACTCATATTAATCTTGAATTTGCACATGCAAATCAGGTACTTCTTGGCACCACTGAAGGGAAGCCTCATTAAAACTGGAATGAAAAAAAAAAAAAAGCCTAAAGGGGAAACACTTTATTTACTAGGAAAAAAGTCATAAGTATTTTGGCCTTGGTCAACAGCCCCATCTGTCCATTAAATACCATCCATTAAAGAGACAAACAACAGAGTGAATATAAAACATGCATGCACAGTTTTCCAGAGTTTTTTCCAGTATTTTGAAGGTTTCTGCTCTAGTAGTTCTTTTTCCTTTCCCCTCTGCTCCTCTCTGCATCCACTGCTCTGGTGTATTCCCATATTAATCTATTTCACCACATCTCAAACAGTGCTGACCCTTTTATATTTCCCAGTTGCTCACACATACACATTTAAGCAACTATGATGCAATCTCCCTCCCATCAGACAATGTTTAACTATAGTCTCGGCTCCCCTTCATACATTTTCATGTTAAATTGCTTTAAAAGAGGAAGGGATTGACAAAACTTCTTGATACTTTTTCCACCTAAAGAAAAAAAACAAAGAACAAATTTAACAAAAGAAAAAAAGTTTAAATATCTTTCTTATATTACAGGTCCAGCTACATACAACTATTGGCTAAAATAAACATAACACAATTCTTTATTTATACAATAAATTATGCACAAGGAGCCTTTATTCCTAAAGAAGGCAAACAATGAGCTACCATATTGTTGATAAAGGTTATGAACATACAAAATAACAATGCTAGCAGCACCTGCATATATTATTCTTGAGGAATTAAGTGTCAGATTTTCAGGTACCCTTGGGAATCTGAGGATTATAATAGGCATCAGTATTTGAAACCCTTTGTGGTGATAGCCTTTATGTATCTGAAGGGATGTGACTTACCAAAATCAAGACAGAACTTTTCAAAATCTTACTTTGCTTTAAAATCTGGTCTTAAAAGTTAGTAGAGGCTTTACTATAACGGTAACATAGATTTTCTGTAAGATGGCTGGAGCAGCATATAGCATGAATTCTCATAAATCTGTTAGTGTAAAATTCTAATGTTGATCTGAAAAGGATCTGCAGAGACTGTATGTAAGAAAAGTAAGAAAGAATTAAATATTAAAAGCTCCCTCTTCTAGGACTTGCAAAGTCCTAGCAACTTTGCTGGGTTTTCTTCTATCCACATCCCCAAGCATAAGCAAATACCTGTTACTTTCATAGGATTTCCAAGTGAAGATGTGAATCATGAAAATGATCTTGCGGCTGCAAAAAGCAAAACACAATGTAACCCTTGGCTGCCATGCAAAGCTGTTCCCTTTCAGAAGAAAGGAGTATGCACAGAATGAGACAAGGAAAAGACATTTATCTCACCACAAGCCATTAGTCAAGGACATCTATAATTACCATTCTTTTCTGTTTCTCCTTCATGGTTCTGCTTTCTTTGCAGCAACCCTCTAATTCATGCAGGAATTGCATTTAGGTAACTGTAAGCTTCGCCAACTCTCATGATGCTAGTTCTGAAAAAAATAGTGACAAGCAAAGAAATAACACGATTTGGTTTTGCTTGCATCTTTCAGGGTTTACCCTTCCCTCTAATATGGCCCTTATACCTTCTAATAGAACCTTTTAATGAATAAGTAGTTGACCACCCACCTAATCTCTGGTGAGAGCACAATGTCCACGCACCTTCCAATTAATACTGCATGCACAACACTAGAGAAGGAAAGAAGCATCTTAATAAGAAATATACATGTGCTGACAGAACTGAGAAGTCATTAAACTAAACCATTTTTTTGCAGAGAATTAATTAAGACAAGATATTGAGATCCTTATACAGAAGATTTTTAGTGATTAATTGGGTAAAATTGCCACCAAAATCAATTGATTTGTGGAGGAAGAGAAAAATGTAAAACATTACAGGAGGATTTCAAGACATATAAAAAACTCTCTTGGACTATATTCTGATTTTTAGTTTTCCATTCCGTGACTAATTAGAGGACTTTCAAGGGTGAAAGACAGAAAAGTATCTGCAGCACACAGTAAAAGATAAAAACAAATGTTTGTGAAATTAAGGGGTGCTTGATTTTCCATCCTCAGCAGGCTACTTCCAGGATGTCAGACAATGGAGAGCTCTGTGCTCTGAATGCCAGAGGGCTTTGCTGTCAGACAGTACTGGAGGCCTTCATGCTGGGTTATACGTACAAAATTTTTCTTTTCCAGAGTCAAGATAACATAATACCTTTCAATTTGTATGTAGCAGAAGGTCCTCATAAACATCCAATAGCATTGATAAAATCTTTCTTTTCCTGGGTGAACTTTCAAACAATTCAAAAGTGTTTTTTAAAGTGGAGTAAAATTTTTTTTGTGGCCGTCTGTAAGATTCTGGTAGAAAAGTACAGAGCATAATTGAAAACTACTTGCCTGTTTTGTAAATAAGTAGAAAAACCACTTTCAATGCCACCCTGTCAAGCAAAATCACGCAGGTAGTTTTGGACTCCAGTTAGTCATATAAATATTCACAAGTGCAAATGCATTAGTACAAGGCCACTATATCTAAATGGACATGTAGATTATTCACACTTAAATGTTTGGTATTTTACATTGGGGGTATTCTACCCAGTTTGCAGCTTTAAACTTGTACAGGTAACACAAATTTTAAAAGTACTTTTTAAAAGTACTAAAACACCAGTAAGTGTTAGCAATGCAGTCTTCCTTAGACCCAGTGCCTACTAACATATTAGGTGTCTGGCAAAGGTCTCTTAAGTTTCATGCAAGAACACCTGAGAGTGTTTGGAAGGGCAAATCAAATCAATAACATAGCACTTGTCAAATCAACTATGGACTGAAAATATGTTTACTGAAAACTATAGGTTCAACGAGACAAAATTTCACTGAAAATTATGTGTGGTATGCAAAGAGATTATGTGTGGTATGCATCTAATACAGTTTTGTAAAGTTGATGAAATTGAGAAGATCCTGTGTTTGGCAAAGCAAAGTATTCTTGCTGGTTTTTTGCACAATTTTTGGAGAACCAAGCAAAGCTAAACAAATATTTTGCAAATACTTACAAAGAGTTAGTTAAATTTGTCATCAAAAGGTTATTAAATGTAGAAATTGTTGAGTATATTGAGGAAAGAATAACAGAAATATATATAAAAGTATATAATCCTTAAAATATTTCCTTGGTTAAGTTTCTATCTCCCTTTTCCTTTATTCAGTCTGTTATCAGTGATTTTAGTAATGCTTACAAATTCCATAATGAATCTAATATTTTTACCCTCACTACACTTACTACAAAGCAATAAACTTCATTCAGATTAACACAGCTACAGGATTAAAACTAAATGGGCATGAATAATCTGACTTGTCCCATAAATATGCAAAAAATCAGGCTAAGAAATTACATCTTTCTGTAGAAGATGTTTTCTGCCTGATTCTCAGCTCAACAGCAATAGCATTGCTTCACTGTCCTCACTGCAGATATATATGACTTCTTTTTCATTTATTCTGGAATTAAGTTCCTACTGTGTTGTCATATATCAAATCTAATTTTACATCGGTAGTGCATAAAAAAAAACAAGAAATAAGATGGCAATGTAACTTCTAGGTAAAGAAAAGTCTAATCTGTCCTCCTGACACTTTCTATCTCAAAATTAGCTTTGCTATTTACAGTGATAATGACTGATTTTGAGAACTACCATAAAATAATTTTCAAGTAGAAATCACTGTGCTTTTTAAACACAGGTTTCTTTTCTTAAATCAAGCTTAACAAAGTATGAAATTAACCTAGATCATTGTTTCTCATGTTTCCCATCTCAATGCTTCCTAAACCTAAAAGGATATTGTAGTCTCTAGTTACTTCCTAGTGTGCCTGTATTTAATAAAAGGCCCATGCACACATGGAGAAAGCACAGACTCACCTGTAGCCAGCAGGAAGGTCAAAGGGCCCAATGGACAGTGAGCTGGAGCTCCCTTCTTGGTGGTCTGCATGATAAGAGCTGAAATAGAGAAGTAACAAGATCTTCATGAGTAAAAGGAGTTAACCTTCTCAATTTGATGAGGTTTCAGTCCCATCTAGGAAGGGGCACAATCATTTCTTTGTTCCACCAGTATGACAAATTCACATCTGCTTTGACTCCTTTCCAAACTCCACACTCAAGCTCTAAATTTTTGTATTAATAATTAAAAAATTATTGGGGGTGGATTACAACTAAAGTAGTCATACTTGCATAAACCGGGTACCAATACTGTAAGCACCAGAGGTAAGTACATCTTGGTGAACTCTGATTGTTGGTGAAATTTTTGGAGTAGATAAATGCAAATGATATCAGTCAAGTTCAGGATGCATAAAAATCTGTCTTGGAAGACAATTTCGGTCCACCTAAATTGTCTGTAGCAATATTCACTCTCAGGGCCAGATTCATTACTGTATTTCAACCACACTCCAACGCAACAGTGATGTCAGACAACGCTAAACTCAACTTTCTCACCACTTAAGACATACCACAAATTTTCTTCACACAAGAGACATCAAACAGCCAGGGGTATGTATGAATACAGCCTACCTGGGGACATTTTAACATTGAAAAACAGTTAAAATGTCTCTTCACTGTCACTTATCATCACTCTGTCCGCTGTGTCATCTAAATCACAGAAAGGAAACTGCTCACCTGACTATAGAATTTTGTCTCTGTATGTTCCTTTGATTCCTCACATTAGGCAATAGGCAATTACAATGATCAGCAGAACAGACAGGTTGAAGACAGCCAACTTAAATTTCACACTGCTGATTAATTCTGAGAGAATGAACACTACCAGAAGTTTCATTTTTATTGTCATATCAAATCTTCACATTTAACACTATTATGCTTCTATCATTCTTTCTGTGAATAAAATGTGCTTCTTCTTTGTACTTGACTGCATATTTTAAACTTCTGTTTGCCTTCTCAAAGCTACCCATATACTTTCTGAAAGAACATGGGATGAGCATATTTTGTGTACACAAGTTTCAAGGTCCAATATCATTCAAGTCAATACCCAACAAGACATGTCAAACTGTAAATCTTTAAATGCAACACAAAAAAAAAAAATTGCCCACTGCAGTCAGGACATTTGAAAGAACCATTCCCTGGCCTTAAACAGAAAGCAAAGACACCGAATAGAGATTTACTGCCTGCTCAGGGGCAACTTCAACTTCTAGTCTTCATTTCTGCTCTAACATGCAGTAAGAAAATACACTGGAAGCAGCCCAAAAGCATGGAAGACAGGAGAGGAATCATGCTACTAGGATGAAATAAATAACCCTCTAGCCTATCTTAACTGACACAAGGACTAGGCTAATACTGAATTAGAAGGTCAGAAAAAGCTCTTATGTTACCATGTCTTACTGGCAGCAGGCCTATGTCCAAGCCAGCAGAGATCTGAGTCTGTAAGTTAAAAAATGGATTCTGCAACAAAGGCAAGAATGGTTCCAATCAAAATCATCATATCTTAGTCATAAGTTTCAAGAGTTCAGGAAGAACCAGGAAAAAGGGGTCTCTGTGTTGTTAAAGTGACTTTCAGAAATCTGAAAACACATGAAATCATAGACAATGAGATGCCAAAAGGGTGATTTTATTAAATTGGTTTACAGGTGCAGAATGCACTTGTAAGACAAGTAACTTAACTTTCAAGCTAAAGCCATCAGGTTAGAAGCTGAAGACAGACTAGATTTAAATGGTGAATTATTTTATGCTAATTGGGTTTTAGCCAGAAAATACAAACGCTTTAATGAAATCTAGAAACTGAAAATAGATAATTGATAATAAAATTAAATTGATAATAAAATTAGTAGCTCATAGAATTTTAATATTTTGAAATCAAAGAAAAGACTCAATCAACAGGTGTTAAGTGAATTGAAACTCACTGAAATATTTTCAAAAAGTGATTGCATGTAGAAAGGCCTAATCAGATTAGTGTTTTATAACAGTTTCAAAGATCAGCCTTCATTCAACTTCTTCATAAGGTTTAATACAGTGATTTGCTACTTGTAGGAATAAGGATTACAGGTTTCCCCCATTTGGTAGATTGTCTTTTCGAAAGCAATGATTCTGAGAGTTATGTCAGGTAATAAACTTAATGTGAACCTGCAATGGAGTGGTTCAGACAGAAAATCCACTGTAATCCCTCAGGGTGAGTGCGAAATTATATACAGATTTTGAGAGATATGACACCTTTGTATGTAGGAAAATCATTACTGGAATTCGGTGTTTAGCTCTAGTATCAGCTGCTTGAAAAGCTGATTGACAAACAGGAAAGTCTGCAAAAATGAGGGGATAAAAGAAAATATTATGACAAAAAATGCTTCACTAAACAACCTTTCTAATGAAGAAGATGTCCAAAGATGTCTTTCAAGTGCTCTAAAAGTTGTTAATGAGAGAAAAATATATGATTTAACAGCATTTTTGAATTATCATCTGACATAATCCATAGCAACTGGAATCTTGGGAGTAGATAAAATCAGATTGCAAATAAACCAAACAATTTAACATCAGTAGTAATCAATCATTAGAACAGTTTACCTAAAGGTGTGATGGATTAGCTATCATTTGACATATTTACTACCAAGTGTAAAGTTATCCATCTACAAACAGAGAAGAGAGGTCATTCAGAGTGTGCAGGTCAAGCTTACAGGATAGAGACCCTCTCCTGACATGGAATGGCAAGACTTTTAGAGATCTTTGTGGATTATGTGCAGAACATGAGATGTTTGTACAAAGTGCTGCAGTCAAGAGAGCTAGCATGATCATCAACCGTATAAACAGGATGCAAAATAGAAAAATGGAGCCATTACCAATTTGTTACTGTTGCCACAATGGAACACTGGAGTGATTTATCAAAATAGTAAATTAATGAGAGCTCAAAGGAGGCAGGTAAAAATTGTGGGCCACATTAAACTCATACCCATTCAAAAAAGAAATTAGGGTCCTTTGCACTGCGTTTAAATAAGAATTTAAAATATTCAGCGTTTATTTCCATTAGTTCTCCATTACTGGGATGGTTATTTTTAATCAAATACCATTGTTTCTTTTCAAGGAGGGACGTCTTTGTTCAGACAGAAATTAATATGGGGAAAAAACACGTCCTGCATTATACAATATGTCAATCTAAATACCTGTGACGGTCAAAACCCTATCTTTTCCAAAATAATAGCCCTTTGATAGTGATACATATGACCACCCACATGGGGGAATTCTACATCCAGGCTGTCAGATACAAAGCTCTTTTGGCATTCTTGGCTTTGAAAAAAAAAAATTTTCTTAAGAAAAAAAAAATTTAATTTTAATTTTTATTATTATTATTATTATTGGCTAAAAAAAGCCTCACAGAATCTATGCAATTGAATGAAAAACTATTGCCAAAACTTATTGATGAAATAAGATTTTTCTTAAATGAGTCAAAGAAGTGTCTCTTCAAATCATTAGGTTTCTCAAGGTATCCAGCCATAAAATTGGAAAATGGTTGTTTTTTACATCATTTAAAAACATTTTTTATTTCTTTTTTTTTTAATAAAGAAAGCCACTAACATTGAAAAGCCAGCCTTTGCTTATGGGTCATATAGAAGAGAGTTTCTTTGCTAAATTTCTTTCATTAATGAAA
Source organism: Grantiella picta (assembly GCA_013397955.1). Lineage (NCBI taxonomy): Eukaryota > Metazoa > Chordata > Aves > Passeriformes > Meliphagidae > Grantiella > Grantiella picta. The sequence continues at coordinate 1,675,350 of VZRM01001194.1, forward strand.
TCAGATTAGCTCCAGTTGCAAACTTAACAAGAGTATTTTGCACAGTAAGGTACAATCCAGAACACAATCTGTGGTTTAACAAGTGTGATTAAACAAGTGTGGTTTAATCTACCCACACTGTGAGCCAGTGGGAGCAAGTGAGCCTGGGCCCCAGATCTGCCTGTGTCCTCATCATGGCGCACTGGTGTCCCTCCAGTAGTCCATCTATCCTCTAAGGGAACTTCACCTCAATTTCTGTATGTGCAGGTATCCCATTTGGGGCTGGATAGGCCCACAAAGGCCACTTGGGGCTCTCAGGGTCCCAAACCTTTCAGTGCTCCACTAAAAGTGCCAAAACCAAAGGAAATAAGAAGCTGAATTATTTTGTGGTGAAGAATTTGCTACATTACAAGCTGTGCTTTATTTAACATGAAATTATTTCCAGGTTTGAATGTAAAGGTTCATTACCTTATTTTATACTCCTAGATAAGCCTAGCCTTTTTCTTTATCCTCTCCTCTCCTCTTTATTCTTTTCTCCCTTTTCCTTTTTCCTTTCTTTTTCAAGTAATTGAAGTCTGCATCATCTTAGCTTTCCTTGTAAAGATTTAAATGTCTCTTGCTACCTAGATCAAGATTGAGATGATCCGCCAATAAATAGGTTTGAAGAAAAGTCAGTTCTGGAATATTTTAATGCATGGCCCAAATATGACTATGAGAAAATACATTTTTGTCTTTGATACATGGTTAAAGGGAAGTCTGATTTCACTTGTAAGATTACTGAGTACACATAAAGTATACAAGGAGACTGAAATTGCTTCTGCATTGCTAAGGACAATAAAAAAATGTTGACAGAAAAAGAACAAATTTATGGAGATTTCTTTTTTCCCCTGATTATCCACCGTTAGAAAAAATGGATGAAAAAATGTCAGTGCAATGGAACAGATATAGTTAAAATAGTTTTTGAAATGTATTTTGCCACCTGCTTTGTAAAGGCTATTTAAGAAACAAAAAGAAGGTAAAGATATTGAAATTAGTTAATACATATATGGAAATAAATGCCAAGGTCTCACAAAATCTGAGTGACAAATAATAGAGGCATTGTCTTGTCATTTGCAAGGTATTAACAAGAGTTCCTTTTCACTTTCAAAATGTAACAAGTGCACTGCAGAATACATTTTGAGGTTTAGTTTTTAGAATCAAACAGAAAAACATATCCAGAACTACCAACTTCACTGAGAGGAAATGGTTGAACAGGTCCTCTGATTACTTAGTGCTCACTGTAGGATTAGGCAGTTTCAGGCACTCCTAATAGGTGTTAAAGGGTGCTGATGGATGATGAATTTAATAGTGCAGCTATTTTACTTATCCACTTACATGAATATCTTCCAAAAATCTGATTTAAACTACAAATGTTTCAAATTGTAGCTTTGACATGTATCTCACAGATGCAGCAATTTCAATCAAGGCAAGGAGTCTCATGATTGTCTGGACAGTTTTTCTGTTAACCAATGAGCCCTAATAGGCAAAATACCTGTAGTGAGTAAAATGTACAATAAATTGTCTTTAGACTTGTTTTTTTTTTCTTTTTGTTTTTAAATGTATGTATCTATCTGGGGGCTGCCAAAGTAATCAGCATACAATAGCAGAACTAAACCAAAACAATTTAAACACATTACGTGATGTCTTTAATAAGACTGATATGATAACAAAAAAGAAATTTATTAAATCTACTCAACATCATATCTGAAACAATTAATTGTTCCAAGTTTCTTTAGAAAATTATGCAACGAGAGAACAAGTACTTGTCAAATCACTTTGTAATTAAATTCATACATTTGTTCCTGTTTTAAAAATGGTCACATATTCCATCTGCCCATGCAAAATGCTTAAGTATTTTCAGCCAACTTCCCTGAGTAAAGCTGTACACCCATCACACACAGCACACTTCACTGTTACAAGGGCCACAGCTGTGAAGTATCGTAATCAAGGACAAGAAATTACCTTTCTTTATCTTTCAATCTCTTTTGCTAAGAGAATTTCAGAATGAGAAAGGTTCAGATCACAGACTCTTTTTAGAAAAGAATTGTTAGTATTTTCTGGAGCTGGTTGGAACTGGTGTGTCACCTGCTTTGAGTGCAATAACTGAGATAATTTTTTCAAGCTTTTTTTTTCAAAAGGGGAAGCTGATCAGGAGGGTGAAGCAGACTTGGTGCAAGCTACTTTGTACTGAAGTATTATTATGGTTGCCCCCATGTCTTCAAAGTTTCAGAAAGTTCTGCCTAAAACTAGAAACCCTGAACAAAAATTCTTATTGAAGACCATGGCAACTCTTACCTCTTTCTCTGGTTTCGGTATTTGCAGATGCAGTTTTGGCATTTGGTCCAGTTGGAAAGACACTTCAGAAACTATCTTTCTGAAAGAGCCCTTAATTCGGTTGCAGTTCTTCAGTTATTGTCACAAAAGCTAAAAAAGCACAGGAACTTCAGCTGTTAAAACCTTCAGGAATCACATCCGAGAGAGAAACAGTATGAGCTGCTCCCTCAGACCAGAACAGGCAGAGCTGTTCTTCTGGTGACTTACAGGGTATCCTCTGGGGAAAAATAAAAATCAAACAACCAATAAAAATATGAAAAGGAATCTGAAAAAAAACCCCAAAAAATCTTAATGTGGTGGCAAATGAACCCTCGTGCTGTGAGTAAGGATGAAAAACTATTACTGAAAGCTCCGAACACCCTGGTGAATCACCAAAGACTCTCCTCAGCCAGGCAGGCAAAAGCGCTAAGCTGAACTGCTTCCAGATGCTGTGCTGGATTTCCAATGATCCCATTATTTTTCACCCTGGAGAAAATCATTAAAAATTCTTTCCCAAATCTGCCTTTTGCATATCAACCCAGCTGTAATAAAAGTCTCAATTCAGCATTTCTTGGTGGAAAAGAGGGAAATGACAAATTAGATTAGATTCACCAAATCACAGTACTACTTAGGTTGAACAGCAGCTGTGGAGATCATCTAGTCCCATCCCCACTGCTCAGAGCAGAAGCTGCCAGAGAAAGCTGCCTAGGACCATGTCCAGTCAGGCTTTGAATATCTCCAAGGATAGAAACTCTGCAATCTCTCTTGACAGTCTTCTCCAGCATTCAGCCACTCCCAGCGCAAAAGACTCCATCAGAGTAGTTGAAGGTACAGTCAAAAGAATCGTAAAAGTGAATCAGCTCAAGAGTTAAAAGGCATCTTCTGATTCACCTTCTGAATCAAAGTGAACTGATTCACTCTCCAAGCTCCAACAGTAATAATATATATGTGGTCTTGAACTCTCTCTGTAAAAACACCCAGCAAAAACCCTCCAGATGTTTGCTTCACGGCAACACTTAGAGGCCTCTACAGTATCTTTTCTGTTCATGATTCCAGACGGATACTGCAGAAAAGCAGGTATCAAGAAATGGAGGTTCAGTGTCCCAAGATTTACCTTTCTGAGGTTATTGCTTAAAATTATTGAGCTATAGAGCTGGAAGAACCTAAAGCAGACTAGTTTTTTTTTTGTTTGATACTAGATCACGTATATTCAATTTATTTTCACGAGCTCTATAAAACAATAAAAAGCAAAAGCAGAAAACTACATGGAGCCCACATACTGCTTTTTCATGAGTGTCTGCTAACCTACTACAAATATTTCCAATTATATTTCATTGGACAAACATACTGGAAACTTTTATCTCACTGGAACAACTGTTCTGTGTATTTCAATACTTGTTGATGGGTCATAAGGCAATTTCTCAGGTACAAACTATCAGGTTGACAAATTGTTGACAAAAAAGGCTGTGGGATGTAGGGCAGCAGACTGCAGAGGGCACAACAGAATGAGAAACAGACAGGCAGTATAACCTGCCAACTGGCAAGTTTCTGAAGTGTGAAGGTTGGTCTCACACTCATTCTAACACTCAGCGCTGCAAATTCAAATGCTTAGCCCTGGGGTCAACATTTGCCAGGAGTAGGAGTTAGCCTTCCAGTTCAGATTCACAGAAGTAGTAGTATAAAGAGGTGGAACAGACAAAAGAGATACGTGTACCACCACTGTCAAGAGAAATAATGAAGGAGATTCAGAAATACATAACAAATACTGAAGTAAAAAAAGATGGGGGGGCATTTGTGAGACATTTGCATTGGCCTCAACCCTCTGACTATATTAAGCAAAAGAGTGAAACCAGTGATTAAAAATGTAGACATTTTTTCTAATAGAATCAGAATGTGCTGCAGAATTATAATAATCTGATCTATTTGATACAAAATTACACGAGATAAATGCACAATGAGTAAAAAGTACCTGTTTAGTAAAATGGTAATGATTTCAGAAATCAGCTATTAATTTTCATGGGCCTATTTCCCAGTTCATTAGAGCTGATGAGATTTCAGTCATTAATCCAGCAAGCACTGTTGGATCAAGTCCTGGATTGGGTTATATTGGTTATTGCATTAGATAAGGATGTTCAGGTGAAATGTGAAATCAATTAGAAGCAAATTTATTCCCTTAATCAAATATATGTGGCAATAATCACCTACATGTTAAAAGAGAAAGTAATCAATCAGTACTGGGCATACATTTTTTTCCCCCAGTTAAATGATGCCAATTTATAGCACCTTAGGAGCTAGCTCAGAACGTTTCTGATGGAACCTGTGAAGTCCTGAGTTAAGCAACACTTGAAAATCATAAATGATTGGAAATTAACCACTTGTCCTTAGAAGTTTAAGCAGGGAAATAGTAATTGGATATTTCCTAATCCAGGTAAATTTATATTTAAGGAGTCTGAGATACTCATTTCTAAGGTACAATCATAGGACACTGTAACAGGCAGTTCTTCTGGACATGGTGATAGCTGTTTTGGCATTAATTAACGTTTTGTGCCATGCCAAAACATATTTCTCTTTAATCCTGTCATTTCTGAATCTTGGATATATATAGCCAGCTCAGTTATGAGTTCCAAAGGAGGATTTTTTGATGTCAACAAGCTCATTAGCTCAAAAGTTAAATGTTTAAATTTTGCATAGGTCTGATCTTTTAGAACATCATCTAAACACATGTGAATATCAGTTAATAGGATGAAAAGTACCACTCTCACTGTAACAGAAGTAATTTGCACTCAGGCTAGCCAAAAGAAAGACATCTCCTAACAAAAAATTAGAAGGTCGAGGTTTATGTAAAATACAGGTAAAGTTCTGCTATCCAAGAATACCACTGAGTATGTTTACAATGCTGCAGATTATTTCAAACCAAGTTTGTCCAGTGTCTCCACATAGGGGAGTGCCTGTCAGATCCAAAAAGCTGGGTGATTTTTATTTTGCATTTGCTGTAACTTGAAACTCCAACTTTTTCTGTTCAGGGCATTAAAATACCATTTTCAGGCTGATTTTAATCCTGCATGGAAGAACAGAAATTGAAACCCAGTAACTCTGTTCAAAATTGATTTATCACAAGAAGGTGCTCCTTGCAACAAACATGCAATTCTTTCATCTCTTATATCTGCACTGTTTTCTTCTCATAGTATAAATCAAATAACAATCCAGATATTAAACCAAACAAAACTTGAAACAACATTTATTCAAATATCTCATTTGTAGAAGGAGAATCCCAAGGTAACGTAAGATTTCTATTGTTAAAGTGTTTTCAGGGGGCAAGTCTGATAGCTAAAATAAACCCCTACAGGAAGAGCAGAGGGGAGGGAAGGTTAAACAAGGGTGAATGCTCTATTGACATTTGCTTGAGTAAAGAAGAGACAAACAGAAGGTATCAGTCAGAAGGCCTGAAGCAAACTTGATTTAGATATGCTAAGCTATTGTGTGAGAGCTATTTCTGTTAGAGTCATATTGTAAACTTTGTAGTCACAATAGTGTATAGACTTTATGATCAACCAACTGCCTAAATGTGACTGAGGTAAAGGGTAACTGTAATCAAAGATGAAGATTAAGGTGCAAAAGTTAGCACCTAGAAGAGAGCAGAAAAGAGGGTCAGGGATTTGTGCCAAAGTCTCTCACAAGATCTGAGAAACATCTCTTTACAAGAATTCTGTAATTGGAGAGGCAGGAGGAGAAACTACTTATGAACATAATTTGAGATGAAAAAGTGCTTAGTTTCAGTGCTGTCTGTACATTTCCAAAATATCAAAAGTAGAGCTGCAGGGGTTTACTAATGTGTCTAAGAGTTAAGAATGGCAGGAGGCACAACTACTTGGTGTTTCCAGCACAGGAGGTATTGCACTATGTTCCTAGCAGGAATAGCTAGTGGAAAAATAGCTCAGAATTAATCAGATCTTTCTTCTCAGGGAATTGTGATAAACTCAAGAAGTGAATGAAAATTAAGACACGAAAAGTAATTTGATCAGCCTTGTAGTTGTCTCTTCAAGAAACAGACTATTGTAGTAGTTAGAGTAAAAAAAAACAACTTCCTAAAATATATCTATAGAGTTTCTGTTATTTATAGAAAAGCAATCAACTCTTAAGCCATAAGGTTGATGTTTGTTAGTAGGAGAAAATTACCTCATTGAGCACCAAGCACCAAAGTTCAATGGTGAGAACTTGAACTGCTGATTTGCTGCAATTCTATCAAACCAAACAGATCCTGTGCATTGCTCCTAATCAAGTTTTGGGAGACAAGAATCTACTGAGCCTCAGATTTTGAATTTTCCACTTTTAATATCCACAACTAATAGCAAAGAGAGCAGATTTTTGCCTTTCTTTTGTCATGCACTTTGACAATTCACCATGCAGTTCAGTAAGACCGACTGAGCTGATTTCTCAAGTAAAAAGAACTGCCTTCTCTCCTCTGCCCTTCTCCTTGACTGCATGATCCTGCTCTTTTCTGCAGCTGCACTGGATCTACTCAGCAGATTCTTTGCTGATTCAATTTTGTTCATTAAGCCAACAGAAAAAATATTCCATTCTTTCCGCTCAGTTTGTTTTCTGCCAGCCCAGTGACCTGAATTGGCTTGTCAAAGGGTCAGGCCAGAGCAGCATGAAGTGGCAGGAGTACATAGCTGGGAGCAAGAAAAACAACCCTTTTACCAGGAAAAAGACATTAGATAAGCTTAGTCATCTCCACACAGAGCGCCCACACAGACACTAAGCTCATAAGCAGGAACAACCTGAAGTAAACCAGTGCTGATCTCACCTAGAACATATCAGTTCACAAATTTCAGTATTTCTGGAGCTCATCAGCAACAGCTAAACTGTCCCTACAACACAGAAGGCAAACTCTTCAGTCATCTCAGTGTCAGTTACCTTCGTATTTGAGGCAAAACCCCAATAAGTAAATAGGTAAAGGGAGAAAAAAAAATCCTGCACATCAGCTAAGCTTTGTTGACTATCCATGTGTATGATCTCAAGCTTCAAGTTAATTCAAGTTGGCTTAGTCTTCTTTTATTGAGACAGTATTTGCATTTGCTGGGGCTTAACTCATACACGTGGACAGTTACCTGCTAACACACAAAAGTTTGCTTGTGTATCCAAACCCTCAGAATTATTTTTTTTTACTATTTGCTCACCTTCTTTTTCTTGTCCAGTTTTAACTTTTTTTCCCCAAGGATGCTTCTCTGCTGCCCATCAGCTCCTTTGTTGATTTTTTGCATGCAGAATATGTGTTTCATAATATTATATCTGACATAGATGAATATATAAAGGCAGCAAGACATCAAGTATTCCAAGTAAAGGTAGGCAAATATTTTTGGTTGGAACTTTTTCCAAAAATAAGCCCAGCTCAATGTTAGGCAATCCACTTATATCTATCACTACTTTCAGCTCATTGAAACAGCAGTTTAAACTGTGAAAAGCATGTCTAAAGAAACATTCAATAAATCCCAAAAAGAAAATTATCATTTTCTTCTATGGAGGAATCAGTACAACGGTGACACATGATTCTAGACACTGCACCCATTTTAAGATTGTATAACTCTATTGAAAAAAAAATACTAACCAATTTGCATCAAGCTGGGAGAAAGATGGTCATGGTAAGTTGTGGACACTGTAAAAGTCACTATCTATTTTAATTGCTTAGATCAGAGAACTCGGACAAGAGGAAAAATATCCTGGATGGATAATTGAATTTGTATGCAAGAGATTAAAATAATTAATAAAAATTATCATTTCTCCAGTAACCAAACTATAAAGGAATGGATGGTGCCATGAAATAAAGATTTCAAAATAACATGAGGAGGCTTATGTTACTTTTACTGCTCAGCTGTAACTGAAATCCAGATGTGGGAATCAGTCATCTGTGGATGGAGATTTTGCCATAGAGAATTCATTAATAAAGATTTTGTTTGGAACAGCAATTTTTTGTAAGCAGATTATAAGAAAATATTTCAGATTTCTATTAAATATACATCTTGTAGTTCCCTAGGCCTTATTTAACTACTAAGAAACTGGTGGCATACTAAGAAACACCACCAATGCCTCTAATAGGGCCCAAGGCTAAGAATGGGAACATTATACCTATCAAAACCAGTGAAATTATTCTAAAGTGAGATTCTATCTCCCTCCTTAGTTTCACCCTTCATTACAAACAAGTTTACTAGTATTTCTAGGTTAATAATTTTGCATAGTTTTGCAGCACTTGAAAAACTGTCAGATGCTGTACAGAAACATACAAATATAGAGAAACAAGGTGATGACCCCAGACCTTGTTACTCGACTACAAAACAGACCCAAGCAAGAGCTACAAATAACAGAACAGGATTACAAATTGATAACAGCATGCTTCCTCACAAGTGACTAGGAGGTTGATCAAAACCAGAGCTCCAGACATCATGATGCAAAGCCTGATGGTGCCTGCTACATTTCCTCAAGCTGTAAAGTACAGTGATAGGTTTTCTTTTCCACGAGGTGATCTGCTGCAGGTGCCAACATGCCTAACCTCTGACTAACAGCCAGATGCTCAGGCTTTTACCCATGCCATCCAGCTCCCTCACTTCCAAACAATGTCTCCTGCTCAATTTTGTTTATTTTTCTTATTCTTTTTAAGCTTTCTCACTGCTGTGATAGCCAGGTGGCTAGAGACAAGCAGCTGAGCTGCTTTGCTTTTCCCTGGCTAGTAATTTATTCAATTTCTCCTTTTACCAGATAGTGAGTAGACTCTGCAGGAAAATAGTTTTTGCATGGTATCCCCTACAAAGCTTCATCTGTGCTGAAGGCAGCTCCTCATCAGTGAGACAACACACAATACAGAATACTCTGAGTAACATTTTTGTTTGGGGCTGGAAATATTTATTAAAAACAAAATAAATCCTGCTCAAAATACCAAGAAGTGTAATGTATTTGCCTTTAATAACAGAGAAACATAGACCTGTAGACAGGGTACAGAAGAGGGGAAAAATCACAGGCATTTCAGTTTCAGATGATAAGCAGAAATGTGCAGGTGTTGTGCATTGGATGACCTTCCCTACATGGGTCACCATACATCAGTACTCTGTTAGCAGCCTTACCTAGAGCAGCTTGATATGTCTCATTTCTCATGTCTCCATACAGGAATGATTACAACTCTTAAGTATGTTTAGGTTGGCTTACAGGCTGCTGAGCAGAGAAATGTATTTAAAAATATTTGAGAGGTGTAAAAGCCATCAAAAGAGAAGAATTATGATAGGATTCAATTAATGTTAAAGAAATGCAAAGTGTAAAGTTAAATCTACCTAGCAGTTGTAATAGTTTCTCAATTTACAATATATCTGATCCCTTTGTGATTTTCTCAAGAAAGAAATGTTCCAATATGGACACATTTGTTCTTCATTCCAGGCATAGCATACAACGAGGTTATGGTGACATGATTCTTGTGCTTGTGTATGCATGTCTGTGTGACTCAGACCTCTTTTATCTTGACAACAGAAGCTGTTAAGTGACCTATAACTGATATTGCTGATTTAGAACATCCTTTAGCTTGGGCTTGCTTTTGTACAGCTGAGGAATTTAGGTTCTGCTACTGCCTGGAAATGTGTGTGACCTAGACAGCAAGTATCCCTCCTGTGAGACAGAGAACTTTGCAGAATGTCAAAGAAATGTGAACAGCCAGAAAAATAGTATTCCCACCACAAAACTATATTACTAGTTAACTTTATTTATATGAATAGGAAATTAAATTCTTTATATTTATGGTTTATATTGTATAAACCTTAATTTAGGATTTTTACGTGGACAAAGCCTGAATTCACTTGGACTTCTGGTTTGGTTTTGAACGCAACTCTCCAATATGAAAAGAAGTAAGCCAGTTGCACTTCAGTTTATTGTATGAGTTTATGTCTGTTGATGAAGTTAAAAAAATATTCTGAATTAGGTTAACAGTTACCCACAGCTGAAATTCATCACCAAATTTGAACTAATGCAGATATAGTAAAAATTAAACTTCTTGACCCTTGCAACAGATGTGAGTAGAAGGGCCTGAAGGTGTCCTGGCTGTTCCACCCAAAGGAATAGGAGGTTATCTCTTAAATGTCTGTTGGCTTTTACACTGTGTAAGGTACATACATGGCTGTACAGGACAGAACCATCACACTGCAGTATTTATCAGAAAGAAATCAACAGAAACATAAGGAGTCTTGATTCTTTTTTAATTTCTCAAGCTACCGCAATATTCTGGAAAAAAAATTCCAAAATGCGGCTGAGCTTGGGACACTTCAGCAATTTGAAACATTACTATGTAGTGGTAGGACTTTTTTCTTTTTTTTGGGGTGGGGNTTTTTTTTTAACTCTTCTCTTATTTCCTGTGGACACCTTTCAGGTATACGGTGCTCAGCGAGTGCAGTTCTGCAGCACTATGTCTGCCCCACCCGGAGGAACTTCTGAGATATGACACTGAATTCCAAGCCAAGAGACTGAAAAGGGCCTTTGTTTGCCTTTAAGTGCCCTGCCTGGCAGCGTTAGTGTTTCACCACAGATCTCTGTCCTTCTATCCAACCAAGTGCAGCTATAATGCTTCCTACCCATTCCCTAGTAAAAACAAACAAACAGACCACAATCCAACAACAACACAAAACCCAATACTATTTCTGAAAGGTAAATGACTGGAAACTGCTGGTTTATACTATCAAGTTTAACATATTGTTTGACAAAGTCAGCAAGCTAGGTACAGTCCATAGGCAATGTGTATATTGTGTCTATTTTTGTAAACTGGTACTTTCTTTGAGGAGAAAGCTATCAAAAACTCGGGAGAACACAAATTTCATCTGAAATTATTTGCAAAGCTCTGTACTGGGCTCAGTAGAATTAAGTTTCCAGATTTGGTAAATGCTTCCTAGATATTTTTGAGCAAGTTATTTATCAGTATTTTCCTCATCTTCCTAGAGAAATTTTCGAGCCTTTTTCTCACCCTGGTTGGAACTTGTGCTCAGTTGTGTTTAGGAGACGTCTGAGATCAGCCAGCACCTCAGGTGAATATTCTGCAAGTGACAGCAATGATACTGACCATGAAAACCAGACTGATTTCTGTTTAGTGCATTTATGGAATAAATCCATATACAGTCAGCAGATGTTCAGATAACAGCTGAGTATTCATGAATATGTTTGTAAATCTTGACACTTTGAGGAATTTGCAATGAATGTCATTGCCTTCGTATTCCCTGTAGTCTGATTGTCAGTCATCTTACTGTCTGCAAAATTTGACAGCCTTCAGAAAGAAAAAGCAATCAGATATTCACAGAAGTAAAAAGTTGAGGTGAACAGTTCAGAAACAAATTGCAGCCTGGCCAACTTGCTAAATCTGAAAAGTCAGAAGACTTTGCAAATACTTACAGATACCAAATACATCTCCAGCTTGTGAAAACAGTTTGGAAACTATTCCAGAAGGAAAAAAAAAAAAAAGAAAAGCTGAAATTTCAAACATTTTTTTGGTTTGACAACTACACTTGAGTAACTCTTGCCATAAGTAATCACAGACGTCTCAAGAAAAACAAAAGCCACTCATGTTGTGGGTTTTTTATTGTTTTCATTTCCTTCTTTTGTAACAGAATGAGAAATATCAATTTGTCTACTGGATAATTACATAACTTGACCTTGGGTTCTGACTTTTTGTTGATGATTGGTCTTGAACAAGTCATGTAACTCAGAACTTTAGCCAAATAGCAGAGCCTATTCCATCCCAGGGTGCTCAAGTCACATCTGTAGACGGCTTGGAACTCCTCAGAAGTAAAAAAAAGGGATAAGAGTTACAAGTCACAAAAGTGGAAATTCCAATTAAATATAAGAAAAAAATATTTATATTAGAGTGGTGAAGCACTGCATGCCAAGAGGAGTTTCAGAATCTCTGTTCTTGGAGATTTGCAATACGGAGTTGGAAAACTACTTGAGCAATTCAGCCTAACCTTGAGTAGGATGCTGATTTTCATGTCCTCCAGAGTGTCTCCTCCTACTTAAATTTCTTATGCTTAGAAATCTAGCATTGTAATGAAGGGGTTTTTTGCGTTGTTGACTCTCCAGTGTCTGAAAACAAAATGGACTAATTGATATGCAAGGACTCAGAAGTGCCCTAGCATGTGTGCAGGATGACAATAATGGAAAGATGAATCTGGATGCTTGCTGAATGCCAAAAGAAGCAGAGGCTTCAGCATACATTTAGTTTTCCACATCTTTAGGTACAGATGTGAATTCTTTTTAAAAACTTAGAGAAAGCCAAGCCTCCTCCAGCCACCAGTGTAGGATCTCTTGGCTTTCACCAGAAAGAGACAATAAAGAGGCAGAGAACTTAGGGAACATTTTCATTAATTTTTGAGGGTTGTATGAGTTTCTATCAAAAGGTCAGGAAGGTATTTGTGGCCAAAATAAGTAGGTGTTGCCAATAAAAAAGGACAGACTCCTGTTTCTTACTCCTGTTCACAGAGATCTTTCAGCATTCAATCGCTACCAGATAAAAAAAATGAAATTCCCACCAAACAGGCAACATAGTAAAAATGTGTATCTAATTTGCCCTGTAGGCTTGACATTGATAACAAACCACTCAGAGTTTAGGTACAGAGTTGCATTTTTCCAGGAGCCTTCAGTTGAGGCTGTACTCACTAAACTTTGCGCGTGGCTTTTGTCTGGAATTTAGCTGCATAGAATACAAATAGAAATAATAGAAATAGAAAATAGAATAGAATAGAATAGAATAGGATGGTTAAGTTGGAAGGTGCCCACGATGATCTTCTAGTCCAGCTGCTTGACTACTTTAGGGCTGACCATCAGTTAAACCATGTTGTAAAAGGCACTGTACATGGCAAAAATGCCTCTTAAACACTGACAGGTTTGAGGCACGAATCACCTCTCTAGGAAGCCTGTTCCAGGGTTTGCCCACCATTGTAGTAAAGAAATGCTTCATAATGGCAAGTCTGAACATCAGCTGGGGCTTGCCGTGGCATCCTACTTGCCCTGTCATTGGATACCAGAGAGAACAGCTCAGAGCCTCCCTCTCCACTTGCCCTCCTCAGGAAGCTGTAGAGAGCAATGAATTTGCCCCTCAGTCTTCTTTTCTCTAAACTAGACAATCCACTATCTTCTGCCACTCTTCACAGGACACACCTTCCAGCCTTTTCATCAGCTTTGTGGCTCTCTTCTGGATGCATTCAAGGACCTTCACATTCTTCTTAAATAGTGGAGTCAGAGTCCAGAGGAACAGCTGACTGGCTCAAAACAACCAGGTGGGAAGTGGTGGCAGAACAGGGGCTGTGGGTGGGACTGTGCATTTCTCCCCCCACCCCCTCTAGCCCTCTCACACTGCATAGGCACATTTGAAAAGTCAGCTCCTGGTCAGCACGGTAATGGGGGTGGGGACTACATGGGACCACTAGGAACATTCTGTCTCTGTGTGAAATTCAGGTGCAAGACTTTAGTGATGCAATTAGCACAGGCTCGGCTGGGGGAGGGCTCCAGCAGACTGGAACAGATAAACAGATGGTAGCATGGTGTGCTCTACTACCCTGGATTTAAAAACTGCTGAATTCCAACATGGAGACCATCTAGCTTTCTCTCTCCTTTCTCTTTCTCTTTTTCTTTCTTTCTTTCTCTCACTCTTTTTCTCTTATGCTTTCTTCTACCTTTTCCTCAAAATAAGTGTTAAAGTTTGCCAAGTTAAGGTTTGTGAAGTGATTTTTTTTTCTAGATGTTTTAAGGGTTTCTAATTTAAAGTTTCCAAGTGCCTTATTACACTGGAATGTTCTAAAGTTTGCAGGTAAAAGTTGTTATTGAACCTCTTGAGAATTTTCTTGTTTTCCCCATGCACTGCCCGGAGTGCATACAACTACCTTCCTCTAAACCCACCAAGTGGACCAGGGCATTACACGAAGTCCAGAGCTGCACACAGCACTCCAGGTGAGGCAGCGCCAGTGCTGAATGTAGAGGGACAATCACCTCTTTTAACAGGCTGGTGATGCTGTGTTTGATGCATCCCAAGGTGCAGTTTGCCCCCTTGGCTGCCAGGACACGCTGGTGATTCATCTCCACGTCTTGCTCCTAGTCGTGAACACAGCCATGCTAACAGAAAAGTTGGCTCTGTGCCCTGCAAGGCCAATTGTCTGACACTGCCTCTGGGAAGGCTGAGAAGCTGGAAGCCATGACTAGGCCTCTTCTCGGACAGCCTTGCTGGGTAACAGGAATTGCCTCGTTGCGTGAGTTGTGACACACAATGCCCTGGCAAGGTCCTGTCCTATTTACAGCTGTCTCAGACAGACAGGAAGGGACTTAAGGAGGCAGACAGGCCTAAGAACAGTTTACTGGAAACAGAATTTCGGAGAGGAAAAAAGACTCCACCCAAACAAAAATAAATTATCAACCTGTGGAGTCATCATCCCTGGAAGTGTTCAAGAAATTACTGGATGTGGCACTTAGTGTTATGGTTTAATTGACATGGAAGTGGTCAGTCAAAGGTTGGACTTGATGATCTTGGAGGTCTTTTCCAATGTTAATGATTGTACGTTTCTATTTTATAATCTGTAATTTGACCCTCATGCCCTTCTCTCACACAGAACAGTTATTTACATAAAGGTGTCTTCTGTGAAGGAGAAAAAAGAGACCATTAGGAAACATGGTTTCCTGACAGGGACTGCTAATCCCACCCCCTATATAAGTACTGAATAAGCACTTTGATGCACTGACTATTAAGGGATTATTTTCTCTAAAATCTCATATAAATGCCCAACATCAGGCAGGATGAATTGACCAACACCAGCCATCCTCCAAATACTCCCATTATTCTCTCCCCTGCATCCTTGGAACACTCTTTTTGTGAGCAGCCTCCTTGGGATGATCCTCAGCGCTACCAGTGCTGTAGCCCTTCCTCAACAGTGAGAATAAAGAAGCTTCCTATGTACCTTACCTGTAGCTGAGATACCTTCATCCTGTGGGAAACGCAACTAACAGAGCAAGATACGTTTCTGCCTCTCAGATCACTGTTAGCCTTGAGGTGGAGACTACTTCTACTAAACCCAGTGGAACTATAGAACTGATTAGCTCCAAAGTGAGGGATTTTAAAATCAACAAATTTGTAAAGGAGCGAATGTGGACAGCTCATCTATTAAATACCTTTACATGACAACAGATCTTCTTCCCATTGGGAAGTCACCTTAAGCACAGCCTGAAATTACAACCTTCTGAGCCTCAGAATGTCCAGAAGACTTGTGTATATTTTTTCTTAGGTACATCGTATCTGCATCTGTGGAAATATCAGCCCCATTTTCTGCAGTGGTATGTATCACACATCACGCTTAGGATAGTTTAAACAGAAAATTCCAAGTATTTGCTGTTGTCCTCTACCCCCATGTTAAACCAAAACCAAGTGCTTCTAGCCATTTTAGTTACAGTTGCTAAAGTAAAGTGTAAAATATGATTATGGATACTGACTTCAAGCTGACCTTTGTTCTTAGCGTTAAAAATAGAAAGCCAGATATGACTTTGCACTTTGGAGAAATAAATATTCCAGAAAATAGAGCATAGGAAATAATTTAGACTTTTGTGTCAACAGCATTTGACAGGAGGTGATGAGAACATGACGAGTGTTACTGTTTCAAAGAGCTTTCATCATTGATATTCTCAGATGGTTTTAATGACATCACTTATGAGAAATACTCAAGAGGAACTAAAACCAGAAAGGATTACTGTAATAGTATATGGTACATATTTCTCTTTAAACCAGAAAATATTTAACTTTTTCCCTGGGTTTCTCTGAATTTGTGAGGTCCCAAGTTTAGCTAATAGGTGTGACAAAATCCCACTATGGTCTACAGTGCACACAAAACCTTCAAGGCATTTTTATTTTCTAACAATAATTTCTATGGAAAAAAAAAATCTATGCATATGAAATAAAATCTTTCAGAAGCAAAAAAGAAGCACTGCATGCAGAGGTTATATTTTCTTTGAAAACAGAACAGAACATGGGATGTTTTTCCTACAAAAACATTAGTTAGGAACTGTCTTCACAGGACTTTTAAAACCTAGCAACTGAAATTGGCACTTGAAAAATCACATTTACATATATATAATTATAAAAATACACAGAAATTAGATATACTGGACAGCATGAAAAATCTGGTGTATTATTATTTATCAGTGTTGACAGTTGGCTCCCAAAGGAAATGGTTGTGCTTAATTAATTGATGGAGAAAAAGATGCACAAATTTGCATTCGTCAATTGTTTTCAAGTGTTCTTCAGCATCAACAAAGCAAAACCTAGAAAGAAAGAAAAACAGTCTGAGTCTAATATTACATATGAAACTAGTTTTGCACAAATCTATTACATTACTGCATGTTTAAAGTTAATTTTTTTCAAACACATTTGAATCCAGCTAACAGGTTTTAATTGATATGCAAGAATCAGACTATTGATGTACTCTCGGCTTACTCAGCTGTGTAATTTGTATGAAAACCTAAGGTAATCTGTTCTGACACCAAGATGCAGGGTAAAGCATTTATGAGACCAGTCTTAAAGACTTCAGTGCCACTCCATGGTGACCCCTTCAAAACTAGTAACTGTAAAACTCAGTGAATTTTGCCTTCTTGCTCTCAATTGAAAGAGGGTTTCTATTGCACAGCAAAACACCTGTTAGTGATGAAATCGTTGTCCATTAACTGCACAGGAAGAAATAAACTGTGGCTTTGAATAGTAAATGATATAAAATATGGAATATTTGTGTAAAAATATTTAAGACAAAGAACGGGATTTTTATGTATGTTAAGGAAGATAAAGACAAGAAACCACACTATGCACAACAGAAACTAACAGAAAGACAGTAACAACCAAGAGGTATTGTTTCAAACTGTCCATATTTGTCTTCTAATTGCCAGTTAGAACTTTCACAATGTCTTTAGCAGTCACTCTATGTGTTTGAATTGAGGAACAGAAAACAAAACAGTTTTAAAAGTTAATGAAACAAAGTGAAATGGAGAAGACACTACAATGTATGCTGCAAAGGATTAGATTTTTTTTTTGTCTGCATGTATTGAAAAAAATTCACTGAAACCAGAAAGAGATTTTTCTTAATTACTTTTAAGTGATCCCTCTTTCCGTCTTCTCCCCCACCTCCCTTTTTTTCCCCTAACACTGTTGTGCTGTCTGGAGCACTCAAGTTGTGCATAGAAACCACCTGTAGATACGAGCTATCACTGCCACTATTCACATGGCTCAAATTTCCTCGTATTATCCTTTGCTTTTCTCCTCTCCTACTCAGTCTATCATGCACAACCCCCCTCTATTTTTTTGTAAAAAAAAAAACTCCAATGAGTCAACCTCTTGTCCTTTTCAATTTCCTCCTCTACCAAGAGCAAATCTTCAGGATTACAGGGGAGAACTTGAGAAGAAATTAGAGTAAACAATGCTTTTGGGTCTATTTACGGAAAGCAAAGAAGGAGAGAATGAATTAGCCCACATAAACTGAGTCAGTCCCTCTTGTCTTTCTCAGCAGGCAGGTAAAATAATGATTCATGAGCTTTTGGCCTAAGGGAGTCAGAGCAAAGCTCAAATGCAGACACTCCAGCCTGAAAAACCTACAGTTCTGCAAAATACCTGTGGGAAATATTTTGTTAAGAGGTGTCTCAAAAGTCAGTGCAATCGCTTGAAATCCTTAAAAAAGAAAATGCCATCCTCTAAGAACCATTCTGAAAAGCTTAGATTTTTTTTTTCCAACACTAAGATTCATGTATGAACTAAACTTAGTTGGTATCTATTTTCTTTAATCACATGTTCTGAAGTTTCATTTCAGATTTTAGGTTTGAGGAATATTTCCTGCCATAAATATTTATTACTTTTACCAACTCTGCTAAATGTTTGCGTACATCTAGGCAATTTATTTTATCTTTTGAAGTTTAACACATAAACAGTCTGTGATCTGTACATAATTGAAATATATTGCACACCAAGATATATGATAATTTGAAACTAAATTAAATGAAAATACAGGCTCATACTAGAAAATCTAAATTAATTCCTTGATATAAGGAAGGATTCCCAGATTGGAACAATTTTCTAAAAGAAATTAGCCAGAAGAACAGCAAAAACAAAACTCTTTTTTTTCCACAGAAAGAAGAATAGAACCAATAAAGAGTCACCATCAAAGCACTAAGAAGCACTAAGGTTTGAAGAAACCATCAAAGCACTAAGTTCTTCAGAGCACATTAATAATTAAAAAAGCACTAGTGTGTGTGGATTGGAAGGTAATAAAGATGATGCCAAATTGTAAAGTAATGTCTATGAAAAAAGAAATCAATGAGGTAAAACTTCCATACCAAGTAAATTGGTTGAAATTAATAATAATGAGTAGAATTAGTAGATGTTGCTAACTATGATATGATGAGGGAGAAATAGCTTGGATACTGTAATGGAGAATCACTTGTTGCAGGTGTTAAGAGTCCTTGAAAGAAATAAATAATCCAATGAGCAACAGCAAACTCTGAAATCTTGAAAGATTATTGTGTTAAGAGTCTTTTCAAAAGTCTAATTGAATTACTTCCTGGTTGAAGGATAAAGCAAAAGGTAGGAATCAATGGAGGGTTTTTACAATCGAAGTTCCAGTTAGATCCCAGTGGGATCTATGCCTGGATCTGGTTTTGATTATATTGACATAGAAAGGAATAAACAGTAACATGACAAAGTTTATTGAAATGTTATTCAGGGTGATAAAACTAAAAGTCATATGTGGAAATTTGTAGGAATTTCTTACAGTATTGAGTAACTGGGCAATAATTTGACAGCCAAGACTGGATGGTGATAAATGACAAGTAATGTGGAAGGAATAAAACAAGCTTTGACATACATATAGAGTGATGAGCTCTAATCTTACCATTCCCATTCAAAATGAGATTATAATCATACTGGAAATAGTTCTATGAAACCAGCACATTAATAACCATTTGCGGGGGAAAACATATTTAAAAAATTAGGGTTTATCAGAAAGCAGAGAAATAAAAAAGGAAATATCATTTCACCGCTTTAATCTATGGCACAAATACATCTTGCTTATTAGGGGTAACTATTAATCCTGTCCCACTAGTAAGACATGAGAAAGATTTAAAAGATACAGTAAAATATCAAAATGGTTGTCAAACCCAATGTGGCTTTCTGCAACACTGAAATGTGGGAAATGCAAGATCTGAGCCCAAGGTGAATAATAACAATGGTGCAGTCATTTACTCAATAATACCTCTTACTGTAAAAATGTTGAGCCTCAAATAAATTATTTCAGAATTATTTTATTCTATTTAAAATAATTGCGTCAGTGTAATAACTTCTCATTCTTTGTGTCATATATTGTTGAGGAGGAGTGTTTATAGGAAGGGTGGCAAAAATAAGTGTGAATTGAAAGTCCTACATCTTGTTTTATTCAGACAGGAGATTATCAAGGCCCTTTAATGGAGCAGATGAAGATGGAATTTTGAGCATGCAGAGCAAATGGTAAAACTGAAGACTTGGTTTGCAGTTTCTGAATGTCATTAGATATTTGATCCTGCTGTTACTATGCTGAAGATTGTCATGGGAAATGAGAAATAAAGCAATTGAAAAATGATCTCCTTAAACAAGATCCTCAGATAGAATGGGAAGGCATCAATGAAAACAGATAGGAAGATCTCAAATGATAGCCAGAGATTTTACATTCAAGACTGCCAATCAATAAGGGATGGTTATGTGGAGTCTTGATAGATCTTAATCTTGATCTCTTCAGATCTTTCTAACTTGAAAATTAGCTCTATTAAACTGCAAAAATCCCACAAAAGGATTTGAGACTAAACTGATTGAAGGATAACATGATTAAATCATTGATTAACCTGAATGACTGCAGGAAATTGAGAGCGAAACTAGTGCTGGATGAAAAGAAACAAAACCCTTTAATTACTGATCAAAGATAGAAATATGTCATGTGATTGCAATTTTCAGCCATGTATCTGCATGGAATTACTTCTTTAGTTCTTTGAGACTTAACCAGAGGATGCCCTATAAATCTGTCTTCATAATCATGCATTTTACAATGAAACTTTCAGCTATTTTGATATTGGTTGTGCCTGTGGATTTCAAACTCATCCAGGAGTTCTCAGGCTGGAAAGTTTTAGAAAGATCATGGCTGATCCACTGATATTTGCAAAATATTTTAAAATGTCATAGACTCGTAGACTGCACCACACTTCTGGTTTTAAGACACTACAGCATTTTGTGGTATAATCCATTCATGTCTAAATCCTCTGATCATTCAGAACTGAATTAGGGAAAAAATGCCCATTGTTTTCTGAGACTTTATGAATTTCTAAGAAAGAAGAAGAGAGAAGGAGAGTTAACCAGTGAAAAAAAAATCCAAATACAGATATTTATTTCTTTCCAAACAATGCAAAATAAAATTCCACTGTACATAGATATTTTTAAGAAAATAAACCTCATGAATATTTAAACTTATTTATTTAAAAGGACAGGGGATTTATGTGGGTTGCAGGTACCCAGGCCCTGGCAGCAGCGGGGCTCCATGAGAGGAGGCCGGGGCTGCCCCAGCCAGACACAGCCGGTTCCAGCCAGACACAGCCAGTTTCAGCTGGACAGAGCTGGTTTCAGCTTGACAAAGCCGGTTCCAGCCGGACACAGTCAGTTCCAGCCGGACACAGTCGGTTCCAGCTGGATCCAACCACCCAGCGCAGGGTGCAGCTGAGCCCCACACACAAGGCAGTGGGAAAAATATTTAAGAAATGTCAAAATCATCAGAGGACAGAGAGGAGCAGGGGGGGAAAAATTGGAAGAAACAAATTTGGGAACACTGAGATGGGAGAAGAATTATTTGGAGAAGGTTCCATGGTCTGGAGAAGAGATCGCCCTGCAGCCATGGGGAGACCGAGGTGAAGGAGATGTTTCCCTGCAGCCTGAGGAAGGACACACATAGAGGCAGGGAAAAAGTGTGAGGGGAAAGGAGCTGAAGAGCAGAGTGATTATGGTCTTACCACAACTCTCATTCCCCATCCCCCTGCACCTCGTGGGCTAGGGGAGGTAGAGGAGTTGGCAATGGAGTGAAATTGAGCCTTACAGGGGAAAAGAAAAAGGTAGGATGTAGGTGTTGTTTTAGCTTATCTTTTTTTTTTCATTGTAAAATTATTACTTGGCAATAAATTTAATTGTCCCCACGTCGAGTCTGTTTTGCCTGTGGTAGTAACTGGTAAGTGATTTCTCTGTCTTTACCTCTAACCATGAGCTTTTTCACCTTTTTTTCTATCCCCAACATCCTGTTGAGGAGGGTAAGTGAGAGAGCATGTGGGTGGGGGTCTGACTTCCAATGCCATGACACTATACATATGCAGTCAAAACTGCAAGTCTAAAATCCAAGCGTGGTCATCTGTGACAACACAGGAAGATTAATCTTGAGATGCCACATATAAAATTTAAATCCATATCTACCTCTAAATGCAACAGACAATAAATTTGAAGTATTTTGTTTTCATAAATAAGTTTTGGTGTATAAAATACAAACTAAGGAAAACATGAAAATATTTATTTTGATTAAGACAATACAATACAACCCTTAATACTTTCTCTTTCAAACTTCAAAATAAAAACATGGGGGCAATATATATATATCTCTTTTACTCAGGACACTTGCACTTACATTTTCCAAGTTACTTTTAAAATCTCTTGGGAAATGTTTGAGCTTTAAGAATCCAAAGTATTTCAGTTGGAGTTATAGCAAAGTTATTTTAACTTGTTGATTTTAAGTTATATTTCTTTTTATTCTTTAGCAGGTGAAAGAGAAATATAAAGTTAAAAAAGTAATAAAAATTGGATAACATTCTATAACATTCAATCAGGAAACAATCACAACCAGCAGCCATTATCATTTAACTCAAAATAATTGCAGTATTAAAATACTATAGATAAAGGCTTTTGATGTCATAAAATGAGATACTTCAATCTTTTAGTATTATAGCATTAACTTTAAAAGCTTCAGACTCTATGGCAGTTACTTTCCTTGTAGCTGATTGTTACGCTTTGCTGTTAGATCCTTTGGGGAAGAACAGTTTAGAATGTAAAATCATTCTGGAGCCTATTGCAAGCGATTACATAGCACAGATATTATTAAAATTGCATCCAACTTATGGCTGCAGTTGAGGATCCCTGTGAGTGTAATTACATTCATATGGGGTGAATGTAAGAAAACTTGGGGGAAGAAAAGTGATTCAATCTCAACTCAAAATACAAACGGTGAGAAGCCCTTTTAGTCTCACATGGATCTTAATAGTTATATTTAAATTATTTCAATCAGAACTCACATTTTCAATCTAATTTCTTGTTTAACATATTGTGATGCTATCAGGATGAGAGTCTAACATAAATCTGTGAACCAGATGATACACTGCCATTTAGTTACTGGTACTCCAGTTACTTGTTACTGGCACAATAGTCAGAAAAACAATCTTAATAGTCATTGTTTTGAAATATGACCTTTGAGCTTTCATTTTTCATTGACAGCAAATGTATAAAAGAGACAGTTTTAGTTGCATCTTTACTTCTTGTGAAGTGCACACATATACAGACATAAATTTGCCAATAAACTTTCTTCATCTTCTGTTAATTATTGGATGTAGTATAGATTCTTTGAACATATGTTCAAAGAAAATTAAAGTATTTAAAAAATATATCATTTCAACCATTTTGTGATTGTAAAGAAAGCAAGTGCGTAAAAAATACACATTTCCACATAGGAGGTGGCAAGAAATGCAATGGCCAATATTTTTCCTTCTGATTCAGCAGAGTCAGGGGCTCAGCATACTTAGACAATACACCTCATTTTACTGGTTAACTGCCACAGTGTCAGCACCTGCTCTGTCTTCCCAAGACTAAAGGGGACCAAAGTATCTCTGCTCACTCTCCAGAATATCTGGGCTGATTTTTGGCATTGTTTCCTTCCCTATGTTAACTCTCAAATTTTGCAAACAAAATTCTGGGGAGATTGCCTGGGAAGACTCAGGCCAAAGGTGTGTCAGCAGTGATTCCAGAAATTTTGTAGTACTGACAAGAGTACCTGGAAATGCTTAACTTGCTAATATAGACATAAATTATTCTTCTCTAGGGTACATACAAACTGGTTAAACATTCTGACTGCCTGTCAGTATAACCTGTGCCCTAGATTTAGCACTGATAGGTAGCTCTGTGAGAACAGATATGGCCTGGGCATTCAGTATATATAGGTCCTGACCTCCCGAGGTTCTCACAGATTTCACTTCTATTAAGTGACAGGCACTGTGATTGATGCCTGCCAAATGTTTGCTTTCTTATCCTTGTCCATGAGAAATAGATGGGTGGGATATGTTTTTGTGGATTTTTTTTCGTTTTTACTTTTACATACCCATTCATTTTCTGAAATGTGTTAATTATATAATATGCACAAGAAAAAGCTCACCTTGCTGGGTCTGTGAGAGCCATTTTGTGCCTTGCTGTCAGTTGGCATCAACCATGGGGAGAGTTTTCTTTTTTGCACAAGTTATGCTCTCACTGTTTAATGTTCTTGAACTGTATGTGGTGGTACCCAACACACACAGTTAATCATGCTCGAACTTTAATTAGTCTTTTGGCATATGCGCTTCTGAGTAGAGGAGCACATTGAATGCAAGGAGCAAGCAACTGACAACTGTAGATATTGAAGTGGGCAGTGCTACTGAGGAGAAAATTACTATTTTCTGAAAAGGAAGGAGTATTGCTGGTACTGAGCAGGCTGTATGGAGAGAAAGTTTTTAGCCTCAGCTTCATTCTTCCAGTCTTGCCACATCAGGCATCTTACCTCCTGATATCCTATCTGTACAAAGTACAGCAGAAAGAAACTTTAGAAAATATATATTTAGGTGACTTTCCACCACTTTTTGATTTTTTTCCAACAACAAGGAATCTTCCCTCATTCCTTCACAGCTCTTTGAAAGTAGTTTTGATATCAGCCTTGGTTTGGCTTTGAGATCAAGTTTAGATGCTTTGAATAAAAAAAAAAATTGCCATACTTGAAAAATTTATTTCTTTATACCGTAAGCACATTCACACACCTCATCACACTCCCTCTCCCTCCCCCAAAAGTTTTTTATCCCTCATTTAATTTCTTGACTAATGCCCACATCCTGCAATCTTGTGAGCATGGGCAATATCAGTACTATTTTTTAGATTTTTACCCAAGTCACCAGTTCCTACAGATAATGAGTTTTCTAGCAATGACCCTTTGAACCTCAGGGAGGAACTTCCCCTCTTCTAGAATAAACTCCCTGCCTGGAAGGAATGCCTTTGAAGTTTTTAGCAGGGAGGTCTTGACAGAAGTCTGTAGTCTCAACATTTATGTAAAAATGGAACAGCCCCCAGACCCCACAGTTAGAACCGTTCTTCAATGTATTAAAATTACAGTTTGAATAAAGCTCCCAATTTCAAAATATGTTCTATTTTTATACTTGCAAACCAAAACTGATAACCAAACTAATTTCAGCCATAATTGAATGATTCCACAAGCAAAATAACTTCTGACAATCATCAGGGATTTCAGAGCAGCTTTCTGGCATCACTGCAGTTTCTTCCCTCACAGATTTGGACTTGCAGAAAGCACCTCGGGAGAGCTGATACAAAGAGGCAGGAAGTTTACTGCACACTTGCACATTCCAAGTGTCCAGTCCTGCAGAGTGAGGTCACTGATTCCTGGAAACACATCTGAGGGAATTAAACTAGTCTCAAACTGACATCATCTGTGAGGAATTAGAGAAAGATGTACAGGAAAAATAAAGTTATTAGTATTATAGAAAAACCACATAACGCAAATAAAAATAAGCATCTAAAATGCCAGCAGGCATCTCAAATAATAGGCTGAGTGATATTTTATAATTATGTATGGGATGTTTTGTGTTTAATTATGACTTCATTTCATCAAGTTGAAAGCTAGCATCATATAAAAAGCAGTAGGAAGCCAGTTTTAAATGTTCATTAGAGGATGCTGAGAAATATAGTTAGAATCATCAGCTTAAGCCTAACAAAATAATGCAAACTGAAGGAATTTAAAATGGGTGATGCACTTCAGGTGACCTCCACAGGACCCTGTGTACTATGTATGTACTGTATGGCACAGAGAAAAGTTGGGTTTTGTTTTGTTTTGTTTTTTTCTTATACAGTACACCGTATTTATGAATTTAAAATATGAAATTGCTAAGGGCAAATACGTTCACAAATATCACATATCCACGTCATTGGGTTTATCATAAGAAAGAGAATTTTATTCTCAAGTCTGAACAGTACAACCATGCTTTTTTGTGTGTGTTTGTAGCCTAATACAGTTAAGACCACATTATATTGGTACAGCAAATCAGTTTCTTTTATATACAAACAACTTTATTTATAAAGTGAAGCTAATCTGAAGGCAAACAAAAGCATCATTAGGATCATGGCAGTGTTGAAAACAAAGGGAAGCATCTGTACAACGTTTGGACAAATTTCCACCTCTTCTAAAATTTGTAATTTAAATTCTGACATAGAGAGATATGAATGAGAATTTTCATATACCTTCACATTAGAAAACACAAACCTTGATATAGTCCTGGATCAATTAGAACTGAATGGTTGACACAGTCAGGACTAAACCCAAACACAAGGTGGACTCAATGGAGGCTATGTAGTGATATGTGCAATTCTTTTTAAAGTGCCTGCTGGGATGATCCTGGTGAGGGATATTCTCTAAATGTGAAATACAAACATTTTCAGAACAATGTAAAGTATCCATTGACTTTAAAAATGTTCACAGAGTACAACAGGCCTTATTTTCCACTTTCCTGATAAATTGCATCTTAGTGTCAGCAAGTGGATAACTAGCATTTATGTAGAAAGCCCTAGCACATAGAATCAGGTTTAGGTAGAAGCTATAACCATTGATTCCTCAGAGATCTGAAACTTATTCATCATTCTTGAGTGCAGTGTGGCATCCATCACCACAATCAGGAAAGAGTGAAGAATAAAATAAGTAGACCTCTAAAATCATAGTCTGAGATTTCTCAAATATCCATGGCTGTGCTATGCCTGGGGTCTGCCTGCTGCTGATCACATGATCTGAGGTTTCCAGCATATTCTCTCATCCTTTGAAATGGTGTTAGAGAAAGCAATTGCACTGGCTGTTGTACAATTTCCTTGGTGAGCTCTGCAGTCTGAGTGGAGAGCAGCGTTGCTCTGCTTGCTAAATTACATTTTGAAGAAAAGCAGATGAATCTAATGGATCTTAATAATCTTAGTAAACAGCCATTCAGACAAGAATAAACCTGAACACTTAGATTTAGCAATGCAGAACTTTTATAAACACTGCAAAGGTAATTTTTTTTATTGGTAGTGTGACTTTAGATCACAGTTTTGACAAACTTCCTTATGAAATAGATAAATAGCAAATAATTTGGAAGAAGAGCACTGAAAACTCATTGATATCATTCACAGAAGCTGTTATGGAAAGTGGAATGGACATATGAAGTCCAGAATAGTGAACAAATAACTACATCAGTAAATCACAAATCAAAGCTTTTTTTCTTACAGCTGTGGAAAACAAGAAAAAAAGAAAATATCACTGTCACTTCATATACAGCAATTTTTATACATGCTGTTGGAAGAAAAATATTCAGTACCACCACATGAAATAATGGATGAGGAAGCCTGGCCAAGAATAACTAATCATATTAAAAATAAATGGACTAATAATTAACCACTTCAACCTGAATGTTTGTGGGATAGGCAGTTTGGATAAACACATTCAGGTTTTTGAGTCCTTCTCACACTATAGTCTTACATTTCTTATGCATTAAAATTTAATTTATAAGCTATAAAAATATTGTAATTCCATATATTTTTTGGAATCATCTGCAGGTATTTTTGATATTATTAATATCATTATACATTATTAGTATTATGTACAAAGTAAGCCTAACTATTAGACTATTTATTCCAAAGTGATTTATAGTGATATATATGCAGGGTGCCTTCAATTCCCTTTCATCAATATTTGCTATCACATGAAAGAGAATAATTTCTCAACACTCCTGGTATGGGGACAGTTTCTCGCATTTGTATGAGACAGTAAAGAATGTATGAGACAATGTTTGCTAGATTTACTTGATTTCTGAGCAGTCCTTTGAAAGGCTCTTTCTCCCTTCTTGTGCCTTCTCTGAATTCTCCATTCCTTTTTAGGCAGCTGGGCAGGGTGAGGGTAGACTGATAAAAGAATTAGTAATCTGTGAAGAGGAGGAAAAGAATGTACATGAGCTCCAAGCTCTATCTATTTTTTCAAATAGCCTTTTCATAGGGACTGGTTCTGCCTAGAACAGGAGGAGGCAGTGCTGCCTCAAGGCTGTGAAACATTTCACTTTGATGTTAGTAAACCATCCTCTTGTATTGGCAGACACACACCTAAATTTCTCAGTGCAGATCTAACACAGACTAGAAAAGCAGTTTTTCTGCTTTTGTGAAATAAATGTCTGATGGCTGGTAAACTGAATAATTCTTTAGGATCTACTGATCATGCTGACTAGTTTTAAAATAACTGCATCAGAACTTAAGCATGCAGTGTGTATATGTCAGTCCTTAAATTTAAGGATATGGCTGCAAATCATAGCCTTAGGTCTGTAGAAGTGACCTATGCAGTAGAGGTTCAGTTCTACTGGAACTGTAATCTGCAATTTATGTATGCCAGTTCTGTATGGACAGGAATTATGGAGAGCATAATTTTTATAAAGTAAGACATAAGGCCACAGTTATTGTGGCTATTGGAAAAAAATTGTCTACTCTCTATTCATATTCATGTAAATGACATAGATTTCCAGTTAATCCAATATTTTTGCAGTGGTTTTACTCTATTATGAAATGGAAGAGAAAGAGGCTCCATAACTTAATTCTTCTGTCTTCTAGGCTGGTTTTGCAGAACTGGAGCTTTGTTAATTTCAGCTGCATTACTTCTGGTTTACATCTGTGCAACCAAGTAGAGGAACTGAGATGGAGATAATTTAAAAAATAATATCTAAGAAGTACTGGGTGTAAAAATGTCACATAAATTGAATGTTTATATGCAGTCATTGAGAGAAGTTTTAGCAATGCAATGTATTAATTCATCATTTCAAATTTAAAAAAAAATAATACAACACCCAACTAAAAATATATTCTACTTTCCATTTGCTTGGAATGGGTTTTTTTTGCTATTTTGGGGGGTTTATTAATTTGAGGCTCATTATACTGAAGCACAGAGCAAATCACTATGGCATAAAGTGATTTTCAGGGTACTCCCTGCATGTATAAAGTGCCTTGCAAGGCATTTCCAGGAAATCTTACTTTTCCTTGTTCATCTTCAAACTTCAGGCTGATTTTACAATTTCAAATAGGTCCCTTATTAAAAATACCTTCCATTGCAGATTTTTGACTCTAGTTTTTACTTGGATAAAGCTGCCATGACTACTTCTGTCATGATTACTATAATACTGTAGAACAAACAGAGAAACCTACAGAAGTGGGACTGTTTTCTAATTCCATTAATTTGGTTTTATTATATTGTCCAATTTATAGAGCACTAACAATTTTCTTGTATCTCTCTTTGCAAATGCAGCCTCTTTCGTGATTTATATTGTCTCGCTCTTTGTGAGGAACACAAATTAACACTCCCCACTTGACTGCAAATCATTACTGTGAGGAAAATTTCTGTTCACTTAAGAATCAAGCTGTTCACTTAAGAATCTCAAAATACCAGCATAAGCAAAACAATGCCTTAGACCCAGCAGCTGAGCCAATTTGTACAACTTAAGAGCTTTCTGACAGATTGTATAGTCATATTATCCAACTGCATACGCACACAATTCCCATCTCAAATTATATATTTTAACATATAAAACAGTCCAAATAATCCAAACCTTAAAATATCAGTTAAGTCAGAATATTGTAAAAGATACTTGTGGCAGAACATGGTAGATATTGGTCGATGGTTTAGGTAATCAATGAGGACTCCACTAATGTGTTGTTTGCACTGCACAGGATCTTACCTCCTGAGTTCTCCTGTGAGGATCAGAAGGACTGTGGAAAATCCCTGTCACTGAAATGCTTGGACACTTACCTGAGCTCTGGAGGCCTCTGGTCTGTTTCTCCTGATGCCACTGTTTTCCCAGACCAGTCCGTACAAATCATTTTACCTTCCTGGGATCATTTTACCTTCTTCTGGCAGCCTGACAGAATTACTGCTATTACATGCCTGAAGAAAAACATTACTAAATGTGACAAGGACATATTCTGAGGCCATAAGGTATTTTTTATTTTTTAAAGCAATCATCATTTTTTTTAACTACATTATATCTGCTGTTTTAGAGATTGATATTCTCCACTGGTCTAACACTTTTCCTAATTTTCTAGCATGCTCTCAAGGGTTAAAGTCTCTGGATATACCCCTCAGATAAAACTTTAAATTTATTAAAGCTTCTGCAATGGTAAGAAAACCCAACAAAACCAGCAAATTCCAAACCACCAGCAAAAAATTTAAAAGTTTAAAAACAAAAACTGGGGGTTGGGAAGCATAGCTCTACAAGAATAATTGAATGTCCTTAACGTTGACCATGCAATGGAATCAACAGAAGGAAAAGTCTCTGCTATTTAAAAGCTGTTTGATTACCTTCAGCGTAATTCTAGTTAGACATGTCACCCTGGCAGCTCAGTGACTTCAGTACTTCTCCCCAAGGCCATGATCTGACAAAACAGGTCTGAGAAAACAAAATTTAATCACAAAAAAATTTTGTAGAGGTTATAATTTCCACTGGACAAGTCTGCAGAGTGTCCTTGGAAAACTCTGCTTTTTGTGCCAGCTGTAACTAAATGCACATGAATTGAGAATGAGCTGCCAGGTGGCTAGGAACATTGCTTTTACAAAAACAGAGGCTGCACTGTGTAGAAAAGTACTTGGCACTAAATGCTGTAGCAAAATATGATTATTTTGAAATTTATTACATAATATTGGTGAAAGTAATTTTAGTCAGTTTAGACAAAGAGAAGAGCAACACAATTAAAGTTGACTCATAATACTAAATAAATGCATTTAACTAGAGTAAGTCCTTTGTACATCATTTTAGAGATGCATCGTTTGCTTATTGCAATATTATGTCCCAAATAGAATAGATGCCAGCTTGTAAACCTTCATTTTAGCACTAAGGTAACAAAACGAAAGCAGCAGATTCTCTTCCAAGTCCCTGCCTAGTCTCACCCCAGCGAAAGAGAGTAAATTGATGCAGTCTTCAAACACCTCAGATGGTGTCGCGGGAGAAGCAGGTAGGCTCTGCTTAATGCTTTCAACTTCCCTTTTCATTGAACTCAGTGAAGAAGATTATGCCAGTTTATTGTTCTTTAGCTTCTAGAAACTAGGAAAGACATTTTTCTCCCTGGATTCCTCTTTGCTCAGGGCAGGTTGCGTAGACACAGCCAGCAAAGCTCATTTCATGTACACAACAGCCAAATATACCTTTAATGAAGACACCTCAAAACTCAAGACACAAGAAAGTATCAATGTGAAGCAGACAGCCTGACTACAGATGAGACTCAGAAATTAGTGCCTATTTATTTTTTTGCAAAATGTTCACAAGCAGCTAAGTTTAACACCAAGACATGTGGAAGCACCTCTCTGTAAAACAGTCTGGTAGTTTTTGCTATAATTTTTGAACATTTGCTGTGATTACTGAAAAGGTTTTTATTTAGGTGACTACTACTGCTGTATAAAAACAGATTGCATTATCCCTGAGGCAAATGCCTGAAGCAGGGAGGTAGACAAACTCAGGGAAAACATATCAGGTCACTCATACTGTTATTCCCACTGCACTATAAAGTTGCTATCTCAGTGGGCGCTATTCTCCAAAAATGCAAGACATGTCAGCAGCCAGCAGTGCCCTAGCTCTCTACCAGGCCAGGTTTTCAGTACTGCATCCCAGGTTACTTTGAGCTCTCTGTAAATCCAGACACACATTCTGCACTCACAGAGTAAAGACTGGATGCTGGAGCATCCATATCCAGCAGAAGGCAGGACCTCAGCAGCCACTGTCTCTCCTTGAAGGTGATGGTTTCCCTTCCACAGCAGCACCCACCATGCCAGGCAAGCTCAGCAAGCAGGGGAGGCAGCTGTGATCTCGCATTGGTGGTGTACTTGCCAGAGCTGATAACTCAAAGCTGCAGGGCACTGCTGAGATGCTCCCACCTCCTGCCAAGCTCTGCTGAAGCTGGAATCAGACCCCTGCTTTGAACACAACATGGTGCTCACTGACGCTCTTCCTGAAAGCCGTTTATATCCCCCTGATTAGTCCAGATTTCATTCTGTTTAAAGACAGCAGATTATTCAGGATTCTTGCAATTATAATGTGTTCTTCAAAGTTACCGGACATCCAAAACAGTGACAGAGCAAAAATCAAAAGCTGTGAAATGTTGAACTATTCTTCCAGAGACCGGCTAGTAAAGGAAATTGAAAAATTCACAATCAAACTGTTAAAAGTAGCACTTCTGAGGCAAGTCTGCTGCAGGTCCCTAATATATTGCCTGACCTTTATACTGAGCCTAGATATATGAAGTTTTTAAGTCCACAAGCTTCAATCCCACCCTGAGAAGTAAGGTAAAGCTGCACCAGCATAATGTGCACCACAATGCATCTCTTTGCTACCTCTTTTGATACGAAATTTAAAAAAAAAAGAAAAGAAAAAATAAAAATAATAGATTCTTTATTTTCTTTTACATCATTTCCATGCTGATTTATGGTTTATTTCAGAATAATTTCTATAATATATAGATAATTTCAGCTGCACATTGTGATTGTTACAGGACACAGGCATTAGCAAAATGTAGTGTTGAAACACATATCCGTCTTGCAACAACATGGTGTTCATATAACTTTCTTTTAACAATAAAATGCTTTTAAAATTAAAACAGACAGTTAACAGTCTTGGTACTGTTTCAAATTGCAGCCAATTTTTACAAGATTTTTATACCCCATCATACTGTCATTATAAAAGCTTTTGACGGAAATACTGTGGCCAAATATCCAGGCACCTCATACCCTCACTTGTCAGCACATGGACAGAAATAGTTATCAGACTTACAATTCACACCTTACCCTACTCTAAAAATTAACTCAAACTAATTTTCAAGTGTAGAGAAGTCTCTCCTCCTGCATAATAAACTTTTCACCATGCCTATGAATTGTTGTATAGTAAAATGGAAAATTACCTACAGCAATGTATGGAACTCCTCATACTGGAACATGGATACAAAAAAATCAAAACCAAAAACCAAGTTCATATATTTATGATAAGTGTGTTGGAATAAAAAATGCATTTAACTTCTGGAGACTGCTGAGATGCTAAGTCTGGTAGCTGGAAATAACCATCTGGTAAGGATCACAGTCTAGATGTCCAGGAATGAATATGGCCAAAGTGAACATAAATGCTTATTTCAGAGTTAATAAGTATGCAATTAAGAGATGTGCTGTGGAAAACAGTATTAATTTTAATCTCCTTTAAAAATTCCAGAGATCTTTATCAGAATACTAAATGATGGAACTGAGGAAAGACTGAGAAACTTTTTTTTATCCATTTATAGACTAGTGTGTATATATTTGTGTATTCTTTTCAACTACAGAAAACCCTTCTTATTAACATCCAAATTAAAACAAAAAATAAAAGCATCAACTTCTCTTTAGTGACTATTCATGAATTGCAGTTCAACACGTTTATGGGAAAAAAACTGGTATGCTGCAAACAGTTTAAGTTGTGCTAAAAAAGGAAAATGTAAACAGGCCAAAGGAATAAAAACTGATGTTTTCACCTGAAAACTGGAGCTGTTGTTTCACTTACTTTAGGTCTGTCAGCTCTGGAAACCATAAATGTTACAGAATAGTAAGATAATTTTACATTTTTACTGTGTAAAGTATTAAATTACTACTGATAGCTATTTTCCAGAGAACACACCAATATTGCTCTTTTTATATCCATTAGAAGCCGAGAATTACAGAATCAGCCTTTTATATTAAAGTCATTGAAGCAGGAGTATTGTTAAACTGCTCATGTAAAGCTTCAAATGGGCAAAAGCTAATGCAATCAAGTGCACATTTCTACTTGACATACAACAAATAAATATTGGCCAGAGGATGATAGCCACAGTATCCAGGAGAAATAATACTGCCAAAATGGTGATGGTAAAGCAAAGATGAGACGTCCAGAAAGAATTTTGGTGACCCACTGTCCATAGGGTATGTATAACTGCACTAGGACTCCAGGCAAATTTGTGGAGGAGAGTTCTTATAATACTAAAACTTCCTAAGCAGTGCCAGAAAGCTGCATGAAGATGTTATGATCTATCTCTAACTGTATTGCCACATGCCACATGCTCTAACTTGTTATCCACAGTGTTCAGTATCTGAAAGCAAAGATTCATACTTCAGTTAAGATGCACACTTTTAAACTTAAATCACACTTTTAAAGTGTGATTAAAGCACAGGAACAGCTTCTTAGGATAAAGTGTTTTCTTTCTCACTTAAGACCTTTTATACCAGATTGGCTGTACCTTTCTCAAAAGATATGCTTTAGATCACTCAAAAGACATAAACACGTCCCTTCCATTAACTACTTAATGAATTTGCGTGGCTTGTGTTATGCCAGATATGACAGCACAATCATAACCTGTGGCCTCAAGATTTAAGAAATCATTAAACCATTTACAAGTTAGTCATACTAAGTCTGCTTTTGAGTTAAGGGATAAAATCACTCATAAACACATGTGGGTGAAGAAAACATGTGAGGAATAGGTAAACTTCATCAAATGAGAAAAGTTATTAAAATACAAAAGTTTTTATGACATTTACTTTCTTGTTCTTCCCATGATGAAAATAGCATCTTCATTACTCTTAATACATTTCAGGTAACGCTATTTGTTGTTTGACAGATGTTAACACAGTGCAACCAGTAGAGAAAAAACCCAAATAAGCAAAGCGATCCTATTAAAGCATGTGCAAACATGCTGTGTAAACAGCTGTTTATTATCTGCATCAAAGCAAATCCTCCTATCTCTTAGCAACTGAGCCACTAGAAGACCTTCACCACCAGGTCAGACTTTTCACCAGGCAGAAATGAGCTGTATGTAAATAACAGCCTGTCAGTCATGGTGGTGAGGCTGTCACCTTCCATGATAAGATGCCTTTGACCATTAACTCTGGAGATAATACAGGACTTAATTTTTCCCTCCACTACATCTATACACTATTTTTATTAATAATACCTGAATGTGGCATGAATGAGAGAACTTCATGGGGCCACCTGTGGTTGATTGGTAGACATGAGCAGGCTCACACTTAATTACTTCTACTGCTTTTTACTTTCAGACAGTAAATTGAAATTATCAGATTATTTATCAATTATATATTTGTACTACGGACTTTAAAGTGTCATTTTTTAACCATCTAAGATTTGGCCTACAGAGTCTGAATTAATTCTGTTTAACTTAGAACACAATCTTAACAAATTGACTGAATCAACCTTGATTGAAAAATATTACTTTCCCAGTGTTGAAAAGCTTGAAGTTACTTCAGTTTGAATTGTTTCTAGTGTCAGATAACCAGATATCAAATTTGGCCCTATCTCTGTGAGGGCGCCACCCTAAAGTCATGACCAGGGGAGCCTTTTCCCACAGTGGTTCCTTCTGCTGGCACCGGCACGGGGACTACGCACGAGAGACGAGAGGGCTTCTGGAGGTCGACTTAGAAAAAGACGAGATTGAGGACTCTTCAGTTTATAAAAGGTGGGGTTTATTGGTTACATGGAGGTCAGACCTGAAAAGTGTACAGAGCTGAAGAGTCTGAAGAGTAAAAGCTGAAGAGTCCAGAACAAAGGCTGTGCATCAGGTTATAAAGGGGGGCTAACAAGGCGGGATTACATGTTTTAGAACTAATAAGAAAGTGAATACAAGTGAATTATAGAACAAACAACCAATGCTCTAACACTGAGATAAAGGTAAACTGAGTGGTTGGAGGGAGATAGTGGCCCATACTATCTGTAGTATAGGGATGGGAGGTCAGTGGGATAATCCATTTCTTCTTCACTCTCCTCTGGCCCATCTCCAATTTCTTCCCAGTCCTCCACACTTTCAAGGACACCAAGTTCTAACTCAGCCACCTGGGCCGCTACATATCTCTATCCTGTTATAAAAATATTTCCTAAATCAGAAACCTTTCATCTTCTTAGACACAAACACTTTTTATTTCCAGGGCAGAATACTTGCATGCAAGAGAGATTTAAGATAATAAACGCCTGTGGACACTTAGTAAGGAATTTTTCAAAACATAAGAGGATAAATTAAATACACTGGACTTCCTCAATCTCTCACAAAAAAGACAAGTTTTCTGGATTCCAGATAATCCTTGTAGCCTTTTCTGAATCCATCTCAGTGTGGAAATCTGTGTACTTTTCCTTGTGTGGATGCTGGACTTCAACCATGAGTTCTGGACACATCCACACTAACACCTTTGATGAAATCATTCTCCGTAAGATCTACTGACTTCTACTTCATATTTCTCAGCTCCCAGCTGCTAGTAGTATAAGTCTCACAGACTGGAAAAGTGGCTCCCAGTTCCTTGTCTGCCTTCCATTATCCCAACATCTGGTTTCTCATTCAGCTCTTGGTGTCATTTATCTCAGAAAAATTGTTTCTAAAATGATTCCACTAGCTTGGATGCATCTGTCTGAAAGACCCCACTCTGCACATCATCTTTGGTGGATGTGAGCCAGATCAAGTGTCAGAAGTTAAATTTATTTCACCTGGGGTTTCCCCTATGTTAGTGGATGGTCTACTGTCAATGCTAGGCAATTTACCGATTTCCCTCTGTGTTAGATAGCTGTAGGATAATTGTACTAGGTATGAAAAAGTGAACACACTCTCCTTGGCACATATTACTAGTTGAGTTTTCTCACCACTACAATTTCTGAAATTACCATTATTGATGTATGCTAGAATCACAGAATTGTCAAAGTTGGAAGAGACCTTTAAGATCATCAAGTCCAACTGTCAACCCAGTACTACAATTGTAACCCCTAAAACACTAAGCAACAGCACCTAGTGCCAGATCCAGACACCTGTTAAACACCTCCAGGGATGGTTACTCTACCAATCCCCCATAGGCAATCTGTTCCTATGCCTGATCACGCTAATAGTGATTTTTTTTTCTAATATCTAATCTGAATCTCACCTGTCTCATCTTAAGGTAATTTCCTCCTGTCTCTCACTGCAGGCACGGGAGGAGACTGACCCCCACCTCTCTACATCCTCCTTTCAGGGAGTTGTAGAGAGTTATGGGGTCATCCCTGAGCCTCCCCTTCTCAAGACTAAACAAACCCAGCTCCCTCAGCTGTTCCTCACAGGGCATGTTCTCCAGTCCTTCCACGAGCCTTGCTGCCATTCCCTTGCTGCCATACTGGACATGCTCCAGTACCTCAATGTCTTTTCTGAAGTGAGTGGCCCAAAACTGAAGAACTCAAGGTGTGGCCTCACTGTGCCAAGTACAGGGGGATAATCACTGCCCTGGTCCTGCTGGCCACACTATTGCTGATACAGGCCAGGATGCCATTGGCCTTCTTGGCCAACTGGCTCATGTTCAGCTGCTGTCAACCAGCACCATCAGGTCCTTTCTGCTGAAGAGCTCTCAAGCCACTCCTCCCCCAGCCTGTGGCCCTGCAGGGGTTGTTGTGACCAAAGGCAGGACCCTTCACCTTATTGAACCTCCTGCAGTTGTCCTCAGCCTACTGATGGAGTCTGTCTAGGTCTTTCTGTAGGGCTTTTCTACCCTCAGCTTGTTAAGCAAGCTCTGAGTACATTAGGCAATAAGAGAGCTCAGCTGTAAGATCTACTTGAAAAATCTCAGGCATCCTTAAGTAGAAGATAAATACTGCTTGTTGCTCCCCAGAATCTTGGTGTACCCAGACTTAAACTGTTCTGCCTAAGGAAACCGTGTGGTAAGAAATACAATTGCTATGGACATTTGAACAATTTTAAAGGTTGTTTTTTTGGGGGAGGGGGGAATGTTGGGTGTTGGGGTTTTTTCTGTTACTGTGAGATTCCTACACTCTTCCTAAATTGAAAAACAGCAAAAAACAGCTTGTAAAACTGAGTCTAAGTGGTCAGGAGATAAACCACTCAACACTTACAGTCATTGGCACATTTGCATAACTTTTCTGCAGATGACAAATAGTAAAAACACCACTCTTCCTGTGAGGTTCTTTATGCTATCCTGGCATCAAATGGAAGTGTGTTGTATGTTAACAAAGGCATTCAAAGGTCATAGTTATACAGTAAGGAGCACATTTATCGGAGGAATAAGCCCCAAATTTCAATGCAAAGGGCACCACTGGAAAGAGCACTGGGATCATCATCAATACATTGTCTGGTCTCTGGTGACTTTATTATGCATTGTCTATCTTTTACAACCTGTCTAACAAACCACTTGTCTGCCACAGTTCCTGATTAGGACAGTAACTATTCCATTGACAATGTCCTAATTAGGGCTAAAATTCATCCACTGAGACTGTATGTCTCTCTGGTGAGCCAGTCACTAAAAGAAATGTTCACATTCTATTGTTATCTGCTCCTGCTCCTCTCCCCCTTATTCTCACTTTCCTTCACCTAATGCATTATTTGGGGATTGTAAAACACCTATCATAACCAAGTCCTAATCCAGTATAGACTTAGATTGTCAGTGAAAAGAAAAATTGTAATTAACATTAACAATGAAAATTGTCAGAGGCAGTTGTAAAACCCACAGTGGAGAATTCTCTTACAGTTTTCATTAAGATATTTAACTGGCACAAGACTCTGAAACAGTATTGAATGTAATTAATGCCATCTTTTGGCATATTATCTGGTTAACCTTTTAAGTTGAAGGTGGAGTCAGTTCTGCTTATACTGTCTAAAATTTCCCGATGTAAAATCCTGGGATTTGGTGCCTACATTTTGCACTTGAAGTATTCAAAGATTTCCCATAGACCCTCAAAAGCAGGGCTACTGAAAGTTTTCAACAAAGCAATATCACTCCAAAACTGAAGTTGGGAAAATCCAGTATTTAAACCCTTGTCTGGCTGTGAAAATCATAGCCTCATTAGGATAAAGCTGCCACTCTTCTGACATATGGATTTAGCATTTTCCAAGCATGAGGTTTGCTGCGTTCCAAATGTCATTGTTTCTCTGCTCTCAGTGAAGTCCTGCAAAACCCAATGGTAAAACCTGTGTCACCACCTTCTAGTGGCTGTCACCAAAACAATCCTTCTAATTCATTGAAGTGATGAAGGGCTGTGCTAGGAGGCTGATGGCCTCTGCAAAATCACAATTCACTCAGGGTATTTCATAATATCTGGTCTTGGGCTTTTCTGCTTCAACAACATTGAAATTGAACACGAGAAGGTGAGATTAAATAGCTATATTAAAATTATACAATAGAAAGTCAAGAAGGACCATAATTTCTCATGAAAATCAATGTGAAAGCCTGCATTAAGTCATCGACTTTAATTATATAGTTATCATAATATCTCTTTTGGGCTAACTATCGCATTACCTCAAAAATACAGAGCAACCCCAAGGGACTGGAGGAAACCTGAATTATGTTCCTACTCCAGGGATGTAATGAATTAAGGAAGTATTAGGCAAAATGCAGTAGGATGTTTTACAACAACCCTGAAAGAAGCAGCAGATCCTAGAAGCAGACAGAAGACAATTCATCTTGGAAGGGACATTGGGAAGTCAACTAGTTCAAGTGGTTCCTCAAGGCAAGAACAGCACCAAATTAAGATCATGCTACCCAGAGCTTTGTTTAGCCACGTTCTGGAGACCTCTGAGAGCAGAGATCCTGGAGCTTCTTGGGTTGCCTGGTCTCTTATATACACATCCTCACAGTGAACGTTTTTCTGTACTTCCACTCAGAACCTCCCCTTATTTCAATTTATGATGACTGATCCTTGTTTTCCTGCTACACACTGCAGTAAATACTTGCCTTCTTGATATCGTCCCTGTTGCCATGGAGTAGCTCCTCTTAGGTCCCCTGAAGCTCTTCTCTGCTCCAGGCTGCACAACTCAAGCTCTCTCAGTCTCTCCTCACAGGATAACTGCTCCAGACTTCCAGACATCTTGGTGCCTTCTGTTGAACTCCAGTTTTTCACTGACTTCTTGAATGGGGGCCTAAACTAGCTCCTATGTGTAGTCCAAGTTTCAAGTAAAGGAGGGGCAAGCCTTACCCTCAGTCTGTACACTGGCTGTGCCCATGCAGACAGAGCATGACAGGGTAACACCACTAGAATTTAAATTCTAGCTGAAGTGAAACTTGAGAACTAGGACCACAAGTCTGAACTTTGTAATGATTAAAACACTGATCCCATACACAGAAAGATGACAGAAAAAAAAATTATTTTACATTCTGTTTTTTTGGTCTTTGTTTCAGACTTCAGGCTACTTCCACCAGGTTTTGCTACTGGGTAAGATTCTTTTGTAATGTGTAGCATGTCTCATTTCCCTGTTTATATTTTAAGCATTTTAAAGCTGAGTTGTATGTCTAAGAAAAGGTCTGGTAATTAATTTTTTTCACTAATATGAGAACATAAAAGATTTGACCAAGCAGCAAATGTTACATATTTTCCCTGGAAGCAAAGTCGTATTTTAGTGTTTGGCTGGATGTCAATCTACTTACCTTCGGACTCTAACACTGTGTCCAACACCACTTTGCATATTCATAGGCAGAAGCAATTTAAAAAACATGTAATTGTGTTAAATGATTGGTAAGCATATTAACTGATGTTTTGGAGTTATTCTGGAAAAATTTATAGTTCTTTTGAAAGTCAACACAAAATTCAAAAAATATAACAAAGGCTGCTTTAAACTGTTGTAACTGCTCCTATTTTTCATGTGTTCAAATGTAATTTTATTTATTTTTCCTTTATTGAATTTTAAAAAGCTTATTTATTACTAAAAATACTTTATGTGCAGTATGGATATGTGCAAACACTGTCTCCATACTTTGTATAATTCCAAAAACCTCCCCTGACTATAACACTTGAAGAGTTGCCTCAGAAGTATAGGAAGTCTATCAAACCATAGAGTATTTTTAATAACTATATTAGAAGATGAATTCTTCTTCAGCTGACTAGCACAGGCTATGGAACTCATAAAGATATTTGAATATTTTTGTAAATAATTATTACATGTGAGACCTAATATACAACAAAAAAGGTAATCATGAAAATTTCATTACAGTAACATTGATTTATTTGATAAATAGATATAAACTAATGAAGGATGTGTTGTGATGGTGTTTCCTTCCTTCCTTCCTTCCTTCCTTCCTTCCTTCCTTCCTTCCTTTCTT
>VZRM01001194.1:1716248-1802114 GCA_013397955.1 Grantiella picta
CTTCCTTCCTTCCTTCCTTCCCTCCTCTCTTTTCTTTATTTTCTTTCTCTTTCTTTTCCCACTAGTACTAAGTGTATTTGTAGATTTGTGGATTTGAATTTGCATTTGACTTGCTGCCACAGGATTTAACAATACTCAAAGAGGCACTGGAGATTTGTATTGATAGAGAGAATATGTTTCATGTTGTAAATTCCAAAGGAAAATCATTAATGTTTATAAAGTTCTATCAGAAATACAAAGTATTCTGAATAATTTTGTACTTATTAATTTGTGATAAAATGATCGAATTATCTCATACGTGTTTGACATGAAGATTTTTAACCACCTGACAAATCCTGGATCAGCTACCATCAAATTACACATGCCCATATATAATAAGTCTAATTCAAAATCATAGAAGTATAGAATCATAAAATTGTTTAGGTTGAAAATTAGTAGTCTCTAGATTCGAATGTGTTGTATACACTCCCTCTAAACAGGATTAGGGCAGACTGTACCTTTGATGTGCATGCTGGGTGTTTTTAAAGCAAATTTCATTAGTGGCACAGAGTATCTGGATGCCTGATGGAATGTATATATTGATTTCTGTCTATCTTTACTCTTTCTCAGACCAATAAATTACCAATCAAATTCAACCCATAGGGAAAGTACTTTGACAAAGGCATTTTGTTCATGGTTGGTTTTCAGGGAGTGAGGAGGGATTAGAGTAATTGAGACTATGGATCAACTCAGTGAAAGGGAAGTTCCCTGAAGACATGTGGGCACATAGATTCATATTAAAGCTGTGTTTAGGAGTTAGGGCTATTTCATAAAAGCATATAGAATAAGAATTTTCTTTACTATTCTATCAGGTCATAATTAAGAATTGGAGTGGTGGTCACATTCCCTGGGTATGCTCTCTTGGGAGGGAATGATGAATGCAAGGGCTTTTGAGGAAGATGTATACTAGTACTCCAAAATGTAGGGATCTAACCTTCTATCTGGCTAATCTTTTTAGCATCTCGGGTACATCTTGATCAAAGATGCACCTTTTATCTAGCCCATTAATATACCTCCTTAAAACTATGTCAGATATCCTAATTTCTTTTTTTTTTTTTTTAAATAGGCATGTTCAAGAGACTTGCCTTTAGAAATATGAGTCTAAGTAGTTACTTGACCCATATGAAAACTGTGCTTCTCAGTTTCTTTTCAATAATATATTTCTCCAGAGTTAGTTCAGATAAGGAATTAAGGCATGAAGGTGTGAGTCCTGGCAGAAGAGAAGGGCAATTTCGGTCTTCTTGGTTGTAGAACTCTGCTTAATCAGCAAGCAAGGAATAAAGAGCATAACACTATTTCAGATACCCCATACTCAAATTAACCTGTTTGGTTGCCAATTAGCTTTCTGCTTCCTTGGCATGTTTTTCCTCACTAGCATAGATGCAAAATAGCTTGTTTGCAAGGAAATCATTGTCAAGAACAAAGGAGGTATTTTTTGCTGCTGTCACCGTTAACAAATTGTGACCTGAATACTAGATAAAGTGACCCAGGAAGCCAACTGGAAGCCAAAGTTTAGAGCACAAACTACACTGTCTTCTACGCTCTCCTTTTTTTGCTATCTCCTTCACACCTGTGCTGCTGCAAATGAGGTTTCCAGTGCTTAGCAGTATTAATCAGTGATTAGACACAGATCCTGAGCAAGTGGAAGCTGAAGCTATACACAGCTTCTGAGGATTTATTATTGCTATTTAATGTTTAAAAATAGTGTATATGGTTTTGTTTAGTTTGTTTTTCTTCCCCCTTCCTTTCTGGACACATTTGCTACAAATCAGGTTTTAATCTGCTCAGAGTTTGGAAGCTTCTGTTCTACAGCCTGAACCTCCCACTCTGATGTTCCCTAGCATACCATAGCAAAGCAGAAAAATCTTCAGAAAGGAAGCTTTCCAAACCTGCAGGACATTATCCTGAATTTGAGAATGGTTTCTTAGAAAGGAAGACTAAATTCCTATTAGCGCAATCTATTTTGAAGTTTACTGAGGGTAAAACTGTGACTTTTAGCATGGTCCTGAGCAAAGAACCAAAGACCTGCAGCACATGGCATGTTATGTGCATCCTCTACAAACTCTCCAAGATAGCAGTGTTTTGCAAAACAAGAGCTATAAATCTACTAAATCTTTCTCTCCTCCCCAGTACTGACCATATATTAGGTTTCAGGAGGTTTATGTTTCTGTAGATACTCTGATCCAACAAGAAGCAATAGGGGAGCTTTTTCCCCAAAACCCTCTTGACTCCATTGTCAGTCCACTGACCTGCTTGAGATAAATTCAGTGTTTCTGTACTACCTGTGCATGGAAACAACAGAATCACTGATCCTAACTTTTGAAGGCTAGGGCATATTCTGCTGAGCAGAACCTTCAACTATCCCAATTTTATGCTTGAAAAAGAATTTACAATGTAATTTCCCACAGAGGCTTCTAACAAAAATAGTGCAGGGGTGATGAATTCATGGGAAAAAGGAATGTGTGTATGTTTGTTTCCTTCTGTTTGTGTACTGGATGAAACACCTTGAAAGATATCCAGAAAGCTTCATGCACAAAAAAGAGATTTTTTTATTAAGAAAAGGTAACACAGATAGAGATCTGTGTATGGAAGAGTATTATTGTAGAGAATGGATAAATGGAAAAAATATGCAAAATTGAGGTGATATATCCTATGCCATTTTGTGACAGAAACTTTAAAATTAGGCCATTCACTTCCTGATTTATACAAAATAATACGTGTGCCTGATAATCGTACAGAATCCCAAGCTTATAAACTCCCATGGGGCTGTACCTCCAGAAAAGGGTCTTTCAAGGTATCAAAAGTACTATTAGTATAAAATTACTGGCAAAAGTGCTATTAGTATAAAGTTACTGGTATGAGAGAAAGCAAAAAAAACTATTAATTAATCTCAAGGTCCTGATATAAACACTAAATGAATTCTTAAAACCACAGCTAAGTACGTGCATGAAATTGGGGTCCTAATTCTGCCCTTACTGGTACATTGCTTTCAAGTTCAGGTAGTTTGTTTGCTCCCATTAATATATACTCCCTGGTGTATTCTCTGATACATTCTGGTCAAACTCATCTTTTTCACTTGTATATAATGCAACACATGACTTTGATTTATCTCAGTCATAAATGAAGAAAGCAAACTGTAAAAATTCTGGTTCAGGAACAGTTCAAAAAAAGGCTTTAACGCAAAGTACTGTTTTGTTGGCTTAGAAAATATATGAGACACCAACAAAGTAATTTTTCCAGGAACCATACCACCACATCAGTATCACTGTGAAATAGATTTTTAGTTATCAGAATGAAGGAGTTTGGTTGCTAATTACCACTTAACTGCAGCACCACGACTTACAAATGCCTAGGATTTTCTGTTCTGCCACTGCAGTAAACACACAGCTGTCTCCTTCAAAATTCACTAGTAGCTATAAAATAATGATACAAAGAGCAAAATTTTTTTAATTCTAAAATAAAACATAAAAACACCCTATTCTATTATAAGACCGTAAAAAATAAATAAATGTATTTCAAGTATTGAAAACCTCACAGTAGGCATGAAGAATGCAATCACACTTGACACGTTTCTTCTGTGAACAATGAAGCACGCAGTCATAACCAAACTGCTATGTCTGCATCCTAGCAAATACACTGACTTTTACTATGGACCAGATTGCATCTTTGCCACATACCCCGTGTCAGAATGAGCAAGCTGAGAAGTGCTTTGATGGTTGCATATGTTGTTATCATGCAGCCCCAACGAACAGCAGTTTCATGAGAATGAACTCTCAGTCTATTTAAATGTATGTGCTACAGTGCAACCTCTTTCTTGTTCAGCATATGTCCTCTATTGGGCTTTATATCTCACTATGATAGTTAAACCTCATATTTTTTTCACTGCAGATCTTCTTCTATGGAAACAAATGTA
Source organism: Grantiella picta (assembly GCA_013397955.1). Taxonomy (NCBI): domain Eukaryota; kingdom Metazoa; phylum Chordata; class Aves; order Passeriformes; family Meliphagidae; genus Grantiella; species Grantiella picta. The sequence continues at coordinate 1,720,201 of VZRM01001194.1, forward strand.
CCTATGAGAGCTAGAGATAGCACTATAGCTAAACAAAACATCATTTTACTTCTGAGGCAGCACAAAGCTTTAACTTCATTTCTTGGCTTGCTCCTGTCAAGCAGAGATTCAAATAAAGTCTTTGATCAGTGAGAAACCAGAAGCAACAGCCAGGAAAGTATATGTTGTTAACAGCTGACATCACTGTTGCTGATCCACAAGCCATTGAGTGCTCACTAACAGAATGGTGGAAATCAGACTGACAGTGCTCTCACGTGGTGAGCAACATTGACAGCCATGCACTGCAAGGCTATGAACAAACTGTTCTCTACTGTCACCATCTAAAATCCAGGCAGGCCAGCTAGCTAATAACAGTTGGAAACAGGGAAACAAAACAAAACCAGTTAAATGAACAAAGACTTCGCAATACTTTTTTGCATACAATCTTGTGTACCAGCTCAACAATTTTTTTGGGCTATGATACTTCCCAAATTTATGGGCAATGAAACAGTAGTGTTGAGTGAAGAATGTCTTCAGACAGTTTGCACAGCAAAACTGGTAGTTTTTTAATTCTTTTTTTATTTTTTGGGAGAATGACCACAGGTGTTTTTTACATATACATAGTAGCTGTTTGAAAATATTAATCTACATTGTTGCTATATTTCAATATAATGGATTAACTCTTTTTAAGGATATTTGGTCAACATTCTGGAAGCTTAATACTGTGGTTTGGGGGTTTTTTGCAAAAGGGGCAGTTGTTTATGTAACGCTAATGCCATTGCATAAAAATGCACCACGGTCCCACAACTGACCTTTTCTGAAGTAAGATATTCAAGGAAGAGAGTTGAGGTTCAGCTTGTTCCTCAGATCTAACTCCACTGCCTTATTGACCTTAAGGGCAAATTGAATTACCTGAATTCAGGTTTCTTTCAAAACCAATTTGCTCTAATAGTATCCACATCCTCTTTGGAAGCTTCTGAGCATTTGTTTTTGCCAGAAATCAGATACATGGAAGCACTAGGGAGTTCATATAAGACACAGAAAGATGAGCTGTAGTGAAACTCAGGAGCAAAGGGTCTTTTTTCTATTTTATAAAATCAGTGCTGGTTTCAAGAATAGTAATTGGATTATATCTCAAATACATATATGCTTATATTAAGCGTGTATATATGGTAATCTGTGATTGTCTAAGACATTAAGAAATGGTTTCAACAAATCTAGTTTGTGTGTCTAAATTTGAAATTTGGTCCTCCTAAGTGTCTACACTGGTAAACCTCAGATCTCATAATGTAGAGGCATCTTGGCTATATTCTTTCAAAACGTCAAACTAATTTCCAAAAAAAAGGTTTTCTCCATCTGTTCATTACTAGTAAAGACTATCATTCCGTCATAATTTTCCATCAGAGGAGAAATAACATCACATCAGACACTGTCATTGTGGGATGCATAAATCCAGTAAGAATCTTTCAGTCTTCAGATGAAAGTGATATAATTCATAGTGTTTAAAAATTTACAAGCTATATTTTGTTGAAGAGGTGCTATCATCCTATTACTTGAATGTCTAATACACAGATCAGTGCACTGTTTTGCTTAACTTTGCTTTTGCATTACATTTAGTAGCAACTAGCAATCTTGTCTCTCCTTTCTTTCTTTTACTTTGCTAATTCATTTCCTTAAATACTTATCACTGTCTTTTCTTTAAATTAGTTACTCTTTTCCTAGTCACGTGTTATAAATTTTGGTTATTACTTCTGTTTGACTTTTAATAAGAAGGCAAAGGACTGCCAATATTAATTTACTCTCTCAATAATTCTAGTGCTTGTCTCACTCATAGTGTAATTATTTTTTGTAAGACTTATGACAGCTGCTACTATTTTGAGATAACAATAAATCAGTTTCTACACATTTTTGGTTTTAGAGGAGGTTGAGCATGACAAGCATCGCCCAAAATCAGTTTCTTAACACAATGGCAAATATAAGCAATAGAAAGATTCAGAAAAGATGATCAACCCTCCTAAGATAGCATTACTGACAAAACTTGAATTGAGGAATTCCAGTTGAGGACAGAGGGATATTACCTACTGCAAATGAATGTTGTTTTTCTATACTGATTAAAGCAACCTGAGTATGAACAGGCAGGAGCATGCAGATCCTGCAGCTCCTCATATAATAAAGCAACCACAGTGAAATATTGAAGATTAAAAAGTAGGTCAGACTTAATAAATGCATTTTTAAGTAATCCACACTTCAAATCCTGATATGAAATGGATGAAATCTGTGGTCTGTTCAGTAACTAGAGATTCACCCCATTGCTTTTATTATGCTAAAATTCTTATGCACACAGAAATGGCTTATGCATATTTGCATCAAAAAAGGAAATTAAAGAAGCTGCAAAATTAAACTCTCATTTCTAAATAAGAAAACTGCACAACAAAGGTTGGAGCAGGGCCAGATGTAGTAAGAGCAATCACTTTTACCTAGCAGATATTATATATGGAAAAGTCATGTCCTTGCCTAGGAACACTGGAAATGTCCAACCTACTCCTTTCTGGCCTTCCTTTCTCAGCTGCAAACAAAACACAATTCTTATTACATGCAGAACAATATCTTTCATTCACTATTAACAGAGTATTTTTATGGGCAGTATTTTATGACTGAAATATAATGTATAATCAGCTGCTCCACAGATCTTTCTTTGTGCTAGAAAGGACTATAAATTGTAGCAGTTCTCAATGCTGAATCTGCCTCTGGATGTTGACACTGGAGCTGCTCCACCTTTGCTTCTTATGCCAGATATGAATCCAAAACATCCTGCTGTTAATGACAGATATAAAAGAAGCAAAGGCAGTAGAAGGATGGCAGCACACTCTCACTTGGAAAAGCAAAGGATTTGAAACATGATTGTGTTCCACATGGCAAAAATATTATCTAATGAGTCTCCACTGCTCTTTCACTTGCCCATATTTACCAAGTCAGTTCTCAAGGTATTTTTATACTTAAATACAAGTCCTTGGCTCTCAGTAGACCTCCCAGGTAGTTCATGTGGGTGTTCTACATAACACTTAATCCCTTGCTTTTATAAGCAAACAGACACTGCTTCTAAAGATGCCTATAACCTGTGAAACCAGTCATGCCATTAGGGAAATTCATAGTAACAGCAACCATTAAAAAAAAATGGTCTGGTTGTCTGTCTATTACTGATAGCACAAAAGAAGCTTGGGATGCCTCCACAGGCACAAGAGGGCTGATAGTCCCTAACAAGTAGAAGAGATCCCTCAGACATCACACTCAACCAAAACATGCACTGTCTCCTCACCTGGACTAATGTATTTTCCTATTCTCCTTATTGCTTTCACCTTTACACTTTCACCTTTACATCTCTGGATGTATTTTTACACACACATATACATAAGCAAATTCCATTGTACCAAGATTCCTAAAAGTACTGGAATTAATTTTTCTTGCACACTTAAATTATTAGATCATAACCTCACGGTTTTTTGGACTACTTGCACCCGCTCAGACAGTTCTTTGGCACCTACAGTAAGTTAAGCATGGCCAAAGGACCATGCTTAGCAGAGTTATACAGAGTACTTATACTGTGGAAGGTATAATCGGATGGACTATAGCAATAAAGCAATTATTATTAGGGCCAGAGAATAAGTCCCAGTGCCATTTGGTTTACTAGTAAACAAGTCATATTCAGGCCTCAAAAGGAGAATAATAAATGTGAACTTTGGGGAGAAGACTCTTAAACAAGTGTTTTTCATTTTCATAGATGCTATGAATGTGAACATTTTCCCTATTTCATCACTCTGTTGCTGGAGCTCTAGTCAAGTCTCTATTCATGTCACCAGAACTTTCAACACAGTTGAAAAATGCTCAAACAGGTATCTATCCCCCATAACAATTAATATTTGTGGATCTAAAGTTTTTTTTCATATTTGCAGTATTATTCCACTGCAATTAATAGGATTTGGGAGGGCATTGCATACATATAATCAATCCAAAGATCATTAACAGCCCATACATTTCTGTTGACTTTAAGGGTACAGCAGCAGCCCTCCAGTAAGACTCGGTCCCTCGAGGGATAGTTTTACAGAGCTCTTTATAACCTACACATAAATTTAGATTTCCCAAACCTTGATAAGGTGATGCCCGGGTTTTCTCAACAGATTCCAAAGTTCAGGATTTCCAAAGCATGCCCTGTGTTTCATAAACATGAGTGCAAGAATAATTAGAATAACTATCCTTTACATATACACAGCTGAATAGGTCCCAGACTGCTACACAGAGACAAGGGACTGAAATGGGACAGATATTATAGCACCTATACACAAGATAGAGTGGGTAAAATATCTCCCATGCTAACAAAGTTTGAAGTTGTAATCAACAATTTGCAATATTTGGTGAGTGTTAAGCCTCCATAGTTCCATCAAGACTACTCTGACTAAAACCTTTCATAGAATTGAAGACCATAGATTACTGAAAACATTTGAGAGGCAAACATGTCACAGTTACAATTTTCACAAAGAAGCCTGTGCTGAGGTGAAGGGTTTTTTCTTTGTTCTTTTTTTGTTTAGTGTGAAAGGGTGGAGGCACTGGGAGCGGATCAAGTGACCCATTGTGGCTTTTATACCACAGCAATATGCACAGAAAACATATGATTCTCTGAGTGCAGTCCTGAGCAGACCTTCCCCCTTTTTGATGTCTTCCTGACGTGGCAGAATGTCCTTGCTGCAGAGAGCCCAGCGGGGGCCAAGGGCAGAGGCAGCTCTGACACTGCAGGTTGCTGCAGGGTGAAGAGTCGTGCAGAGCTCAGAGACCACAACTGTCACTCAAGAAATCATTAGCAATGAAAAGAGGCGGTGAAGCTTGTTGTGTTGTCATCACACTGTAAGAAGGTTGGCTGCTGCCCAAATTAACTTGCTTAGGGAGTGTGAATCAAAATGACATGCAATCTGAATGTTAATGAAAATTTCCTTGTGCTTTAGACTTTAGATTCAATCCAGAAAACTGTCATCTGGAAGACATCATCTCTCTCCCTTACCCTTGCTCTCTTCATAGGACATGTATTTGCAAATACATATGAAAAGAGAACCTATTTATTTCTCTTAAGACCTGCACTGCTTGGATCTCAGTTTCCAGAGCACTGTATTGTTCCCAGAAGTGTCCCTGTGTTGTAGCAGATGGAAAAGGAAAGAAGTAGAGAAAATGTCCTGCATTTCAGGCAAGAGAATTGCAAGGGTTTCACCGGCAAATAAATGTCTTAAGTCTAAGTGCTGTTGTACAGTAGTGCAGCAGTGCTGTCACAGAGAAGTTTCCCATTTATATTACCAGAGGACTGGATTATTTAGGTGTTATTTGAGGTATTCGCCCATGTAAGACTGCATTAGTGAAAATCACATGTTTTTCCAACCCAGACAATACAGCTACTCCAATGTGAAACCAGCCTACAGAGATGGAAATTAAAGGGAAGCCTTTAATGTACACAATCATCCATTTCCTGACTAATGTGCAGTCATATGCCTCAGCACTTGGCAAGTAGCATAGTTAATTTTAATTAGCATCATTTTTTCTAACAGCTATTAGAGACTCTGGGACTGCTAAATTCAGAAGTCCTTTCCCTCATGCACTTAAAAGGCAGCTCAAAATTTAATTTCCTATCAAATGATGCCCACCACATGCTTGTGTTCCTCACACTACATTTCAAGGGAGCTGCTATATGTGTTTTGAAGCAAGTAACATGTTACAAACAATAACTTTAAAAAAACCTCTTTCTTATCAGAGTCAAAAATAAAAAAAAACTAGCTTGAGAGATTCAAGATCCCACAATGGTGAGCACTACTAGTCTAAGTTATAATTTAGTCAGTAAACTATCCCAATGCCCATTTTAAATTAACAAAAAACAGATTCTGGTGTAAAAAAGAACATGAATGCCTGAAGCTAGCAAAAATAGTCTTAGCAAATTCAAACAATTTCTTCAACACAGAAATGTGAACACAATGCTATCACTGAGAGACATTTCAAATTTTTAAAATAATTAGGATGAATTGTGTTTTATAGACATACTATTAATCTGAAAGGATTCAGATTTTAATAAATATCAAAACATAAAGAAGTCTTGGTGAACTTTGAATATTCTGTATTTGGGCTTTTTTCAAGTTACATATTTACCTTTTAAGAAAAATTGATTAGAGAAATATTTTTTTCCTACATTTGAGACAGTAGCACACTCAAGAACAAATATAAAACAGACTGAAGTCAATCAGGACTATTCCAGTTTGGAAAGAACGTCTGCATCTGCTTAAAGTTGAGTTTCTGATTCAGTACTGTGCTTAGTTAGTGTGTACACTGTTGTATTTTCAAATATTGAACCAAGAACTTGGATTGAAATATAAAAGGATGAGTTAGGTCACTAAATAAAACTTCAAATGTGTTAGCTGAAAAATTTGAAACCATAAAGTTGTGAGAGACACTGACATTTTCATAGGCAAGTAAGGTCTTCTGGGCTGCCAGACAAGCACATTTCCACTTTTTACATGGGAGAAATCAGACTTTCTCTGAGCAAACCCAACATTACAGAAGCAAGAATTGAGTAAAGAGAAAAAGGCATCACATGAACATCAGCAATGAACTAAGTTTGCAAATCTTTGATGACAGGGTACAATTCTGGAGAATAAACCTTCATTGCTGTGCATTCATTTTTTTTTACTTAGCAATAAATTCATTTAACCACTTTCCTCTCTCCATTGTGACATCTTCCCATCCCAGTGCACTTATTTGTAGGAACACATTATAAACCAGAAGAATGAAATTACCCAAATAAGATACACTTTGGGGAGCTCTTCTGTAATCCACATCATTCACTGAGGCTGTCTCCAGGACAATGTACTAATAGATCCACCAGCATCACAAAGACAGCAGAAAACTTTATTACAACTCTGCAAAAAATATCAAACAGACATTTGTGGGATGATCAGTTTATAAAATGTATGTAAAATGTTCTTTATGTCTTCTAAGCAAACCAGAATTTAGCAAAATAGTTCTTTCTAGTGAGCACAAATTCATAATACTGTAACAGTGTTTTCCTCTTCTTTCTCAGAAATATATTATTTGGAGGAAATGGTTTATAGTATATATGCTGAAAATATATGTCTTGATAAGTTAGCATCTCTTTTCTTCAGGTCTCTTAGATCAGCAGTTTTGCAAAATCAGTGGCACTGACCAGAAAAGCAGAACACTTGACATTCTTTTTTTTCTAGGACAAACTTACTTTCTTGTGGTTCAATACCTCACAATTTGTTTCTTTTTCCTGTTAAATTATGGTCACTAAATGTTATTTGGGCTCTATTACCAAGGCCACATCATTAGCTAATCCATAACTCTGGTACTTCTTGTGTGGGGAAGGGGAAGAGTTGTTCCTCTACAGCTAAGGGCCAACACAGTTGAAAGCTTCATGTACAGTTCAGCCTTTTTTGTAGTTCTTGTGCAATGTCTAGATGTAGTGATATGAAGCTTAGATGTGATGATCACGTAAACTGGAAAGTGTGCCAAATTAAGATGCAATGTATAAGGAACTGTGACTCAGGGTTGCTTGCAGTCACTTAGGTCTAATTACAACCACTTTACTGATGTGAAAGGTAGTCTCGTTATAATTTACATGCTTGGAAGCCAGAAGGAGGTGCAACATAAAAGAGATTGGTTACTTAATTTCCATTTTTCTATATCTCCTCAGCATGCCATTTAGACTAACTGGGATTCCTTAACACACAGGTAGAGATGGAGTAAGTGTGTGGCGTGCGGGTGGGGTGGCTCCCGCGGAGCCCACCGGCACCAGTCACGGTTTAGGAGTTCTTGTACGGTGGGATCTCCTCCACCACAGTCCCTACCGAAGCTCACGCAGGCACTGTCAGCACAGTCCGATTGCAAAGGAAGAGTTGTAGACTCTTGCCTCAGGGTAAAGGATTTATTAATAGGAATCCGGAGGGCAGGGTGACGAGGGGTCAGGAGCAGTCGAGGAGGGGAGAGGCAAGAGCAGGGGAGAGGCAAGAGCCTCGAGCACTGCTGTGCAGTGGATTAAAAGGGGAAAGGTTTGGGGAGGAGTTTTGGGGTACGGAACCAATGGGGGTACAATTCAAGGGGACTGACAATTAGGGGTACAAATCATATTATCTAAGGGGAGGAATAACTAAACTCAATAACCAATCAGTGATATTCAATAACTCAAACAAAGGCGAACTTTCTAGAATAAAACCATATAAGTAACGCAGGGGAGGGGAGAGCGCAGCCCAATCTGGTAGCTGAGATTTTAATATGCAGATTGGGAGCCCGGGAGCTCACGGGAGCTTCTCTTTTGGTCACAGTAACCTAGAGGTTGTCTGCTTCCCATGGCCCCTCGGGCTCAGACAGCTCCGAGTCGTGATCTGACTCATCTGCACTGTCTATGCCTGTCAGATCGGCATCAGCCCAGTGGGCCGCCACATAAGTGAGACTTAAAGAAGTGAAGAAAATCTAATTTAATCACTTGTAAAGCTGTTTCTAAGCCAGGATCACTGTATTTAAAAGATGTATAAAGACTGTGTACAGAATATGCTACTGTAAAGTTACATAATTTGTCATGAATGTTGACAACTTGAATAATATCTAAGTTAAGAAATACCAGTCTTGTTTTTCACATAGGCAACCATTTTGCTCACTTCTGCAACTACACTGAGCAGAGAAGAGGAATCCTGTGGAAAAAAATTGTATACAACCACACAGAGAAATTTAATGTATCCATGACATACAAAAGCTAGAGACATATCCTAATCTTCACATGCTTGATTATGGAATGCAAGGAAAGAATGTATTTTTATGATTATACATTAATTCCCCTTTATTTTTAGTGCTAAGAAGAAATCTTGACTGTGTTAAACCACATCCCATCCCTGTCCTACATTGCTCATATTCTTCTATCCTGAACTTTCAGCACTGCAAGACAGCTGTGACAGAAGTCTTATTCTAGTACACTGCAATACAAAGTAGGTTGCTGTTTAGATGAGAGCTCAGCATGACCAGCTCTCTATCCTCTGCTTCTCCTCTTGCTCTCTACAGCTACAGCTATTTCCATTGCCATACAGAGCTGAAAAGTCATTACACAGGCTGGAGATGTCTATGGATGTCCAAAGCAGGAGGTAAAACAAAGAATAAAAGTAGCTGTTACCTCTCCTTCCCTTTCCTCAACTCTGAAAGCTCTTCATCCCTTTATGTTGCTTTAGCGAGAAAACTGGAATGAACCTTTATGGCAGAGTTTAATGGAGAGCAGAAATTTTCAGGACATGGAGTAGCCCCAAACAATCCCTATGCCATTTGTAGCTTCTGACGCTGCATCTGTACAAGAAATAGAATGGGACACACATTATTCTACTGCCCTGTCACAGCACAGCTTACATCTCCACAGCTAAGCTCTGTTCTCCCCAGGAAGAGGTAGCACCCTTTGCCCTGCCTGTTGAGAAGAAATCTTCATGTGTACTCTCACCAAAACCCATGTCTAAGATGGTCTGGAAGGATGATAATTGTTGTAGCAATGTGATTTTCAGATCTCCATGTGGCTTTTCTTTGTTCCCCTGCTCTGTATGCTATTGATTCTTTTTGAAATATGCACCCTGCTGTATCTGAAATCTATTGGTGTGTTCCCCTTGCCTGTCTTCCCCTCAGACCTTCCAGGATTGGGTCTGGGAGAGCCAGCCCCTCCCCCTTCCTTTCCCTTGTAGTCCGATGCCGGCAGGCCTTCGGGGTCTCCATCTTCGAGCTGCCAGCCCTTACTCCCATCCCCCACTCTCCTCTCCCTTTCCCTTCCCTGCACCCCACCTAAGGACCCCAAAATAAACTTCCCTGGCAGAACGGAGATGGAGTCCAGTTCGTTCTTTCATCCCACTGCATTTCCTGCTGAATTTCTGTGATCGGAGACCCACACCACACTAAGCGCACCCTGGGAGCCGCCCGGCCCGGACATGGTGGAGGCATGCACCCCAGGGACCTCGTTTTGGGGGGCTGCCGGGTCCTGCCGTCCCCCCACAGGGAGTAACATCAAATTGTCACAAGGCAAAACTTTGTGAGGTAACATCCCTGCCAAAAACACAGACAACCACAAACAACTGTCAATCTTACTGCTCATTGACTTGTTTTGTTATTACTTAGGACAGATTTAATCAAAGTGTGACTGAAGAAGGAAGCAATTGTTTACTCGCCTCCCTTCTGCCATCTCTCAGAAGATCCTGGGAGCTTTTAGTAGTTAGGTGTTGCTGCTTCTTCTGCTGCTGTGGCAGTAATATAACCTTGGCCTCTGGATGTTCCTATATTTAGCCATTATTTCTCCCGTTGCCAAAGCATGCCAAGGAGTGCAAACTAGTAATGATGATAGAAAAAAGTAATGATGATAGGAAACTCAGCAGCAATTCTCTAGATATTCACAGCATTAAAAAACTCACCCTCCTACTTCTTGTTAGGCCTAAGGGGATTTCTCTTGGCACAGAACCCTGTACCTCTAAGACTAAATGAAAGCAAGCAAGAATCATTTATGAAGGAGAACAGTAGGTGACTTAGAAAAGCATCTTCTATTTGTGTAGTCTACACCCATCTTTGCCAGTTAATAGACAGATCCTTGACCTATGACAGCTGTCAAAGCATCTTAAAATTAAAGAGCAATGCAGTAGATCCATGAATCAATATCAGCGCATTAGCCAACACCCTGCTGCTGTGAGAGTCATCTCTCAGGAAAAGTAGATAATATGTCAAATGTTTTCCTTTTTGTTTTCTCCTTGAGCAAATTGGTAGGCAGAAGGACAAAGATTTGACCACTCAGGACTATTGCAGGGTATTTTAACTTAAGTAAATTTTTTGCAAGTTCACCATATCTTCTGGAAATCATGTACTATGCAGTAATCACTGTTGCAGTTTTAAACACACACTCCTCATGCACAACCATTATAAATATGCCTATTCAACATTATTTCACAGTCTATGCAGAGTCAGTGCGCAAGGGAATAGGGATCACATACTATATGACCTCATTTTGTGCCACCTCAGGTTTCAGTGCATGAAGTTCAGCAGAGGAAGCTTAAGGCCAGTTTGCATGGGAAGGATATGACTCAGTTGCCCATAATTACCAGTTTTTATCTCATTGCTGAGACTGTCTTGTCTGCAGAAACTGCTGATGCAGACTACTACAGCACAGGCAAATTTTACATTTGCAGTAAAAAACCCAGGGTGGAGTTCTTTAGAGCTTCTGTTTTGCCTGCTGTTTCTGCAGGCACTGTTGTGAGCTATCACATTAAGGGCTGAGCATATTCAGAAACAAGATGAAGTCCAAATCAAATGATTTGTTAAAAAGCAGTTACACAAAATCTTCCAGAACTTAGTAAAAGCCTACTGAGACACCCTGACAATTTTAGATTGTTTTTTGCAAAGGTTTAAGTAACCTTCTTCCTGGAAGAGTTTGACTATCCAAACTATTTGCACATGCTGTCTTAACTGTTTCTTTCTGAAAACACAGTATGTCTGGGGCATTTGTAAGTTTTAACGATATTTCCAATCTAATGTGAAAGAAGTGCCATTTATATGTGAAGTAAACCTTACTGATATAATATTATGGAATGAATTGGATCTGCTATCAATACATTTAAGTCAATCTTTGATGGCTTTGATGGTTAAAATTTAGCCACCTATTTTTTGCCAATTTTCGTTTCAGCATTCTAAGGAATTTGCTTATTACATCCAAAAAAAAAAAAAAAAAAAAAGGAAAACAAAAAAGTAAAAATGTTGGGTCCAGCCTTCCCAGATGATACATCAATTTCAAAGGTGCAAAAGCATTTCATATTATGACTGTTCATACAATATAGTTCATGGCATGCCTTTTCTCTGGAGTGTTAGTTTCCTTGATAAACATCACTTTTCTACTTTAACTTCCATTCTCTTACTTGGTAGGAGTCCTTTACACAAAATATTGAAAATAAGTAAGTAAAAATACCTCAGCTTTTCTTCTGCAAAGCTAATTTGGAGCAACAAAATGTAATTAATTATGTCCGACAATACAAGAACCACTGCTTCTTTCATATTTAGAATAAAATAAATATCACAACTGGATGCTTTGAGGGTCAAAGCATCCATTCTGCCAACCCATTGCTGATTGTGCATCTGTGGGACACACAAAAAATATATAACATATTCTGCCACATTTTGAACTTTTAAATGTCTGTACTGTTAGAAGTTGCCTTCTTCCTTCTTTACTTAATGCCAAATGTGCTTCTCAGCCTGGTGTATACAGCAGCATCATCTGATGTCTTCAAATGTCTTTGTTCTAGATGTTCAAGAGAAGAGACCTTCTGGGTGCTAGAATAAAGGAAGTGTTTGGAGGTGCTGTCAGAAGAGCAATTCAATAATTAACAACTGAAAATTAATTATTTTAAGGCTTTAAAAGAAATCTATAAGGTTGCTGAATATATTTACAAAAGCCAGTTGTTCACTTATGTTGGGTTATGCTACATTCTACCTGAAAGGCTGAGAAAAATGAGTGTTTTCATCCTCCTGCAATGATGGAAGCTCCCGTGAAGCAGTGGCTACTGCCAAAAGAAGCACTATAGAATTCTCCAGGACATCACAGGAGGAGATGGCCAACAGGCAGGATAAGTCTGGGAGAAGGAAGCCCTACATTGGTTGAACAGAGAGACAAGAAAAATTCACAAGAGGCAAATTTACATCCATGCTTATATTCATCTTCATCACCAGGCATAAGTTGCACAGATCTTTTTCTTAGTTCAACAGTTAAGTATACCTAAGTAGCGAAATATTTGGACTGTTGTCTGGTAAATGTGTCTAGTGGCTGTGTTCCTCTCCTGTACTCTCATTATGCAACCCTTCTCCTCTGCAGAGTAGGTCAAGACATGTTTTTATTGCCTTTGCAAATTGTCAAGTGAAATATAACTAAAGAGTTTTAAATTTTTTTTCTTGTTTTTTTCTCTGATGTTTCTGAAATCAAAGGGGAAGTATTGATAGTTGTGGGGGTGTCATTATTTGTTGGTTTTTGTTGTTGGTTTGTTTTTTTATCTCGTATTTTCTATTGGAAATTTCCATTTGAATATAAAGCTATTTTTAAAATAACAAGGCCAAACTTTCTTGTTGCCATTTGTACATCTTTTACCTCAGTTTTGAAACCAGTCAGATTAATTTTGAACATGTTAGTAGCCTCACTTAGATCCAGCACACACGTCTGTCCAAATGCAAATTTAATTCGCTGTCTCTGAAAACCAAACAAGCAAACAATAAAAAATGATCATGCCTTGTAAAACAGTCATAAAGCAAAACAACTAGAAATGTTAACAAAGGAGAAAGGGAGAGAACCGTTCTAAGAATCTATTCTCCTTGACAAGTGGTATTTATTTAAACAGTCTTCTGCTTCGTTTTCCTGATTATTGCACAAATATTTTATGCTCTGGTTGTTTTACAAGTGCATTAGCGCTTAGAAGAAGTATAGTACTTTTATTCGTGCTCTATGAGACTGTTATACACAAACCCACCTGGGAGGTTTAAATTTTATATCTTCAGTTCTACTAATTGTTCTCTGAGGGATTAATTAGAGTAACTTTTTAACTCTCCAACAAGTTTTTACTCACACTTACACTGAGTTAAGAGCTTGCACTGTGATCACAGAAAAATTACATTTGTTTCTTTAATGTATATAAATCTGCTGATAAGGGCTCACAGTAGTTACAGTAAAAATAAACGTACATAGCAACATAAGAGTTTAAAATAACGTACTCACATTTCCATTCGCTTTTGTCCTCTGAGTTCTCTGGGCAAAGATAATTATTTATAAATAATATAAGGAGGAAGTTGAATGCAGTTAGAAATCACTCATGTTTGTAATATGTTCTGGTTATTCAATTGGTTTGCAAAAGTATTAAGCAAAGCTATCTGTTGTTAGTGTCTTTACCTGGATGTTCAATTGAACTGTGCTTTTCAGAGTACCACAGAGTAGGACAAATTAAAAAATCATCTCCTACATTTATTCACATTAATGAAGCTAAATTTGAGGAATAATTTGTTGAGATCCAGGTGTTAGGTCTGTATTGGACACTGAAACATCTAATTCGTGGTCTGATATTCATACATAAAAATATTCTAGGTGCTAATATAGATTCCCAGCTCAGAGTCCATATTTCCAGAGAAGCTACATAAAAACACCCCCTTTAAAAATTGTTGATTGCTATATTCCTTTAAAGCATGATGGCAATTTAAAGAGGGAAAGATAATATTAACCAAGAAAAAAGTTGCTAACATTCAGAAAGCAACAGTAAAATTGTCTGTTGGAAGTGGTCCCTGCCTGTGCTGAGTGCTATCCTATGCCCAGCATTAGTTTGGAACTGTGCTGGTCAGCCTGGGCCAAGACCAAGCTTGGGACCATTCAGACAATCACACAACAAAAATTCTTGAGTTAATTTTAGTATAATCTATGCAGACTCCGTGAAACACCCTCCAGTCCCTGGCCAACCTACTCTATTCCATGGTAGCTATGAATATTTCTTTTAGATATGGTAAACTATTTTTAAGGGTGTTCAAACATAAATTTCCAGTCTTGGGTCCTTTAGTATTTTCTGTTGCTTGCTAGAGAGATGGTTGTCAATTTTTGTCATGGGTGAATTTTCTGCCAAATCCACGATATCAAGGCAGCAATTGACAGCCTAGCTCCTGCACCTTTGTGAGGAAAGTTCTCACTGTTCCTGGACTTGCTTGTGATCATGTCATCTTGCACTTTGATAGCAATCTAGTGACTTTGAAAAGGGAATCAGATTTTGGTTTGCCAAACAAGCATGGCAACAAAGCACAATATAATGCTGAAGTATAATTAATTCAAAAATGTCAGCTAAAAAGCTATATTTCAAAAAGGCTTCTATATTTCAAAACAGGTGGAAGTCAATGATAACAGAAATTTTCCTTATATCTACCCATATTAAAATTTATATTTCAGGATCTTCTTTGTTTTCATTAAAAAAAAAAATCTGATATCCCCTTATTCTTACTCACTATCCATTTGAACTGCTGATTGACCTAGATATAACCTTCAAGGATGGACCACAGCTTGGATAAGGGCACCCTTTATAAATCTCCTCAGTCACTGAAGATCTTTCTGGCTGTATAAACATCCTAGGGGTATTTCTAAAACTTTTGATGCAGACTGACTCTAGCCCGTTTCCTCTTTTTTTATTATTTTTAAACAAGGAAAATGTAGCTGGGAGGTACTGATGTGAAGGAAGACACTGAGCTGCAAGGCATTCATTTTGTATAGACTCAACCTACAGAGCAAGGTCAGGTTTATCTTGCAGACTGCATGTAGCTTGTTCAGAGTTAGTTTACATATTTCCAGGCTTTCTGGTGGGTAAGAGGCCAACTTCTCTGAGAAGACTTTTCTTCATTTAACAGTTTTGTTTATCTAACACTCTTATGGTTTTCTTTTTTTCCCTGGGAAGTCTCAGGAGTCTGGTAGCTATGGCTTCAGCAGCTTTATAGAGGAACTTATGCATTACAGGAAAGTCTCCCTTTGGTGATCCAAGCACACAGTTTGACCTTAATGAATAGACAGGTTCTAAAATAGGAGGCAAAAGTTGTTTAGATAGGGGCCTTATTCTGTGGAAAGACATTTTTGTGATTTTTTTCAGTATTCCTTAATGGAGTGCCAAAATGCTTATTCCCCTATTAAAAAAACAAAACCCAAAATAGAGACACTTTAAATTATTTCCTGAGAGTTAGAGGAAACACCAGCTGTCAAATGTGAAGAGTGTGTAACAAGCAATTGCTTAGCCTGGAAAGGCAAGAAAAGCTCCTCTTTAGATTGTGGAGTTCTATTTCAATGAAAGGGATTAGAATCCTTTAACATTTACCATGCATTTGAATTATGTAGTAAACAGCTACCCACTGGCAAAAATACAAAACCTTTGACAAAGTTTAATTTGATGATTTTCTATAGTACACCCAGCGAACTATTTCAAGTAACTGTGCCACTGCATGCAGGAGCTGACACAAATGTCAATTTTACACTCAGCAAATTTGGAAACCCTTAAAATGATGTACTTTCTGCTCTGCTGTATAAGAGCTTCCATCCATTGGCAGCCAGAGTCATGGTGCTTAAATTTAATTTTCTTTAGTGTAATCATTTTTTGCCTGTTATGTTTAAGGCAACTTGAATCAATATCCCATGCAAGTCATTTAGAGTCCATAGCTGTAACCATTGCAGGCAGTGGTCTAAAGAACAAAGTAATTTGGGCTGAATTTCTGCTTTCTCTCACTGGCTGTTTATAATGGTATTCACTTTGATTTGATTTGATTTTTTAAGAACAAATAATATAATGTTTAACAATATTTGCATATTTTTTTTTCCCTGATCTTCTATTCAGCCTTGAATAAAAAGAAATTTCATTGAGAGAACAAGTTCTGCTCTCTCATCCTCTGTGGGAGTTCAGAGTGGGGCTGCAGGGTCCGGCAGCTATAGAGGTCTTCTGTTATCAGTTAATGTGAAACATTGAGAGATAAGCTGAATCACCCCTAGCAGGGGCTGAGACAGAGAGTAAGACAAGACTATGTTTACTTTATGCATAAGTGATTAACAGAAGAGGTTAAGGGAGATGATGGTGATCAGTAGCCCATAAGAAAAGTAAAACATGTAACCCTGGAAACCAAAGTTCTTGTAACAGCTAATTATAGTTTGTAACAGTATAAAAAGATGTGCTCTGTACAATAAATCAGACATGGCATGAACCAGGCTCAGTACCCGAATCAATCACAGACAGTCCTCCTATTACAAGATACAAGGTAATGGTTTAATCAGGTCTGTCAAGTCTTACACTTTCCATTTAACTCAAGGATTCACTCATATGACTACCCAGAATATGACACATTCCATATACAACATCTGTAGCCGCACTTCTACTGCTTCTGGATCTGTCACAAGGAATTCTCCAACACCTGTGGTGTCCAGTGAATGGCTTCTCTAAGAAGGAAAGACCATGACCCCAGTTAGTCACCTGGAAGGTCACGTACTTTCTAAGACGGTCTAGGCCAGGCAACAAGCTTAGATCTGTTTTGTCCCACAGCCTCGTGTAATTGCAGTGGAGAAGGTGAAAGATGGTAAGATGGTGCTCACATGGGACCCAATCTATTATTCAGCAGTTCATAGTGGAGTCATGTTCCTGCCCCACTTCTCTCAAGAGGATAAAGTGCTACACTCTCCATTCTAAGACACTCTTCTCTCAGAACACAGGTGCTTCCAAATTGGCAGAAGACTCACCAAACACTGGAGTTCATATGCCTTCCTCCAGGGAGAAATCGTGTACAAAATGTAGATCCCCAGGTTGTACTGCTCCACAATACTGGGAATTCTATGAGTACGAAGGGAAGTAGGTCAAAATGTGACTTGATGTTCTATAAAGTGGCAAGATGACATTTTCCCTAGTATCAGAGACTTGCATATTTTCCTTAAAGGCAGGGGTGCACTATATCAATCTATTGCAATGAAGGTTTTGGCTTTGGTTTGAAAATTAAATTTTCAAACAACATTTTTCAGCAATACAACCCACAGGTAGACAAGAGAAATGTTTGCAGTATCAACATCCACTGTGGCAACTGAGACATATTAACTTAAACCAAGCTGGTTTTCTTCACTCACAAATCAAAATCTCCGACACTGTGTACAGAAGCTATCAAAAATTCAAGCACTGAAAGATACTGCATATATATGTTTATTCTAACTACTAAATGGGATGACTGAGCACAAAAAAAATTTGGCTTATGAACTCTCCAAGAGAAATGGACACTATTTTTAGTCCACTCAAAACTATGAGACATGAGAATGAAAAAAATACCAATGCCTGTTCTTTACTCCTTAGACTTCATTAGAAATAGGATTAGAGGAACATAGGTATAGCTTCAACAGACAGGAAAAACCAAAAGAATCTTGGTCAGATGCTCAGAGGAAGAAATATCAACAAGCACTTCAAGTCTAAGGTCTTACTCATGCTGGCTTTGTATATGATAGTTCAAATTAATAAGTAACTGGGTTAAAAGATTAAAAATATTTTATGAATCTTAGACATATTTTAAATTAGCAATAGTTTTTATTGAATAACCCCTAATTATACGATTTTATAATGCCAATCTTCAAATTTAATATTCTATGAATCCTCCATAATGTATTGTTTAGTCAGGGACCACAAACACACAAATAAAATTTCTGAATTATGCAAGATTTTGTGTAAAGGTTGTAAATACTGAGTTGCACTGGAAAAGTCTTTACATTTGCAATCTATTTTAATGCTGGGAAGCAATAAAATTGTTGCACACTTTCTGGTATCTAATCTCTTAATCAATATGAATTCCCAGTAACAAGCAATGAATTCCAACCTAATTGAAACAATTAGCTTAACACTGTTGTCAAGAAAATACACTATTATAAATCATGACATATTAAGTATTAATTTCTTAATCTAATTTGAAGTATGACTGCACACAGCCTCTCCATGATACTTACTGTTGATAATACAAATGTTGGCTGTAAGCCTGCAAAACGATCAGTGTGAGTTTATATTGGCATGTAAGGTCTGCACATTTATATTACTTTGTAGACTGTAGCGTAGAGGGAAAACGGAAATTAAGAAATACTGCAGAACTTGTTTATGGTTGGCTTTCACAATCTGGAAATCTTTTCTGCAGGACTCAAGATCACCTTCGTAAAGCTTAGGAAACAAGGCTCTGATGCATGCAGAAGTAACCTTGAAATAAATTGTAACTAAAACAAAATAATTTCTGATTTAGTAACTTAATTTTTTTTATTCCTAATTATTAACAATTTAATTCTTAAATTCTGAAGTTGGAGCTCTTAAACTAGAAGACTCCAAAAGTTTATTATATTCATCCTTGTATTGTGTGTTAACACAAAATTATTCCTGTTAGATGAAAGATAATAAAACATAATAAGCCATAATAAAACAAACTCCATCTGAAAAACACAGTCCCCAAAATCTAATATAAAATAATAAAGATATTAAGGATCATATTCTCCATAGTATTTTAGAGAAAGAATGACTGAGAAATCAATTTCAGCAAGATGCCTCTCATTTAGGCTAATGCATATAGCTTGTCCTCTAAATTCCTTCATAGCAAAACAAAATATCTAGTCCCTTACCTTGTGTGTACAGTTCATCTCATCCAGATGTAAACATTGAAATCAGCTCAGTAAAGTTGTACAATGAAAGTGACTGTTAAAGGAAATATAATATTTTTAGGTCACAACTAAGTCTCTGGTGTTCATGAGTAAAGCTGTATCAACCAAGGAAATCAAAGTACACTTTCTTTCATCAAATTGTTGCTATTTAAAAAATTAATGTCTAGTCTTAGCTAATTTTCTTTGTTCTTACTATAGTTAATAGAGAAAGAGAAGCACATCCAAAAGGTAATCTTCTTGTACCTGTCTTTGAATGAAATTACTTTCGAGAGCTCAAACAATTCCTTTTTCTCATATGTCTTAGATTAGAGAACCTCACACCATCAGGCTTACTCAAGTCTGTGCAGAAAAACTACAGAAAATTAGGAAATCAAGAAATGTGGCAAATGCCAGATGACTGTTTCATCCAAAACAACACTTTTCTTTTCTGAGGTGTCTCTTTTGATTTGCTGCCTGACAAAACAGTAGTAAAATACATATAAAGGACCTACCTTGTATTAGGAAAATCTTAAAAATCCTTGATACATAAAAACCTATGTGTATACACCAAGACAATTTTTAGAACATGTGAAATATATCCAACTCTAGAATGATATTTTACATCATATAATAAGGAACAGAATATTATTGCAGAGAATAGAAAGCATCATTGCTCAAGTACTTCTTCATAAGCTGGTATACATATCAAAAGAAATTTTATGAAGCTCTATATCCTGTCCCTTCTATGACCATACAATTTAAATTTTATTTTATTTTATTTTTATTTTATTTAACAGTCTTACTGGCTATTTTAGGTACCACTTATCAAAAAACCTAGCAAAAAGAGATGAGACAATTCTTAAGAAAATTGTAGCAGAATAGAATATTTAAATTCAAAGAAAACTACAAAAATCTGATGATTGTCCAACTGCCTGACCACTTCTGGGCTGACCAACAGGTACAAATGTTGCTAAGGGCATTGTCCAAATGCCTCTTAAACACTGACAGGTTTGGGGCATTTATCATCACTCTAGGAAGCCTGTTGGTAGTGTTGACCATCCTTGTTGTAAACAATTGCTTCGTAGTATCCAGTCTAAACCTCACTGGTACAGCTTTGAAACAATCCCACATGTCCTGTCACTGGACACCAGGGAGAACAGCTCAGTACCTCCCTTTCCACTTCCATTCCTCAGGAAGATGCAGAGAGCAATGAGAAGAGTCATCATTTTATGCAAAAAAAGCCAGTTCCACATGACACATCATATCTCACCAAAACCTATTTCTGGACCAGTATTTCATAATAACTGCATAAACAATTATCAGGGAAAAAAAACGTAAGAATATATGAAATTATTCAAAGCATAGCATTTTGGGTTTGTTTTTTTTTTTTTTGGTTTGGTTTGGTTTGTTGTTTTTTTGTTTGGTTGGTTGGTTTTTGGTTTTTGTTTTTGTTTCAAGGCACTTTCCAAATCTCTACAAACTCATGAATTCTTGAGTTATATCAGTCAAAAGATCCTTTCTCCTTAATCTAATTGTACCTAGCATCTTTAGAGGAATGCATACTTAGTCAATGATTCTGTATTGCCATTACTGCTATTAGACTCTTGCCACTAAATCAATAGCAGCCTAATCTGCCTCTAGTGATCACAGCATTTGCAAGAGCTTACTTTTGTTCATGAATCATTTGAGATCTATGTAGAGCTTTCATGTCAGTAATGATGACATTTGGGACATAAGAAAACATCCGCATGTAATTTTATGAAACAGTAGTCCCTCAAATGAACAGCTTCAAATACGAAGCAAAGGACACATAAAAAAAGACTTGTTAAAAGTTTGAAAATGTAGAATCTGAAGTGCATTGGAAACTAAGCAGAAAAAGAAAGACAACTGTCTGTGTTCTAACATGCTAATGGGAAAGAATTTTCAAAGCATCTCTCAGAGCTGAAGAATAATTCTGCTGTAAATTAATGGGAACTGTGGTTCTAAGTCACAGAACTGTGACAAAAATTGTAGACTGTGTATGACAGAATTGCAGAATCCTGTAATGGTTTAGTTTGGAAGGCTTCTCTCGAAGTCATTTTGTCCAAGTCCCCTGGTCAAGTAGGACGACCCAAAGCCAGATGCCCAGGGCTGTACTTTTAATATCTCCAGGGATAAAGAGTCCACAGGCTGCCTTAGCAACCCATTCCCAGTGCTCCATCATTCTTTAAGTAAAAACGTGTTTCCTGATATTCGGACAGCCCCTCCTGCCTTTTAATTTGCACCTGTTGTTCCTGTCACTGGGAACCACTGAAAAGAGCCTCCCTTCAGGTATTCACATATATTGCAACCTCCTTTCATGTATTTACATAGATTGATAAGATCCCTCCTGAGCCTTCTCTTCTCTAGGGTGAATGGTCCCAGCTCTCTCAGCATTCCCTCACACATGTGGCACCTCAGTCCCTCAGGCACTCTTATGCCCCTTTGTTGAACTCTCTCCTGTACCCCTGTGTCTCTCCTGCACAGAGAAGCCCAGAACTGGACCCAGTACTCCAAGTGTGGTCTCACCAGTGCTGAATAAAGGGGCAGGATCACCTCCCCTGGAGCCTAATGCAGCCCAGGGTACCACTTACCTTCCTTGCAGCAAGAACGCTTCCCTGGCTCATTTTCAGCAAGTTGTCCATCAGGACCCCCAGCTCCTTTTCAGCCATGCTGCTTTCCAGCTAATTCCCAGCATATAATTCTGTACAGAATTGTTCTTCCCCAAGTACAGAACTTTGCACTTCTCTTTGAATTTCATGGGGTTCCTGGTGACCAATTTCTTCAGCCTGTGTCCATTAAAAGGAATTTGCTACTATGTTAAATATTTTACTCCTTGTGACTGAAACTGAATTCTTGTTGCTGGATCTTTTTTGTGAAAGAAAACAAAAATGAATGGTTTTCTTCCCTTCATGGCCAAGTATACTTTCATGTCAGTAACTTCCAGTAGAAAGCAATTGAAATTTAAAGAAGTGAATACCCCTTTGCTTGTGCAACTTTCAAATTATAACAAAACCTTTTGCATTTTCAGCAGATGGCAGGCAGAAGCTCTCCCCACACACTCAACAAAAGTGATGGAAAGGACAATTATATTGTGTTAACAAACAAACATTAAGACATAAGGTAAAATTATGCTTGAGTGCACAGAATTTATTTTTTCCAATAAAGATTTAGTAATAAAAATGATGAAAGACTTATTAGTTCTCAGTGGAAAAGTGATTTGTATTATTTTACGATATGGTACAGATTGCTCCTCAATAATATGTAGAGCAAACTACTTGAACAGAACAAAAATGTCACGTGAATCAAAATGCAAATAGCCTGCTGGGGGTGTATATAATAATTCTCTAGGGGTTTGTTGTTGTTGTTATTGTTACTGGTTTTTGTTTGGTTGGTTGGGGTTTTTAATAGAGCAAGTATCCAATCAAAATAAGGCTACATTAATTCGACACACTTGAACTGGACTGGGACCTCAAGAGGAACACAAGGAGAAGAAGGAGTCATTGAAGCCATTCAAGTCAGGAAGCACATCTCTAGATAGTCAAGGTTTTAAATTGCTTTCTTCATCCTCACTTCATTGGTGCTCATACTACTGAAAGAAATGGCTTCAACATGTACACTGGTCTGATTAATTTCATGGTACTTATAAATTTGATTCCATTATAAATGGCATTGCAAAGTACTGTCTTCAGCTAAGATGAATATCTATATATAAACATGCATAAATTTGCTGGCACTATCTAGCTTTGCAATGCAATAAAAAGGAGTATTAATCTGAAGGTTCCTAAAGGGGCATGAAAATAATTTGTGTGCTAGCAGGCAGGAACAGTCAAACTGTGCTACACTAATACAGTTCTTTTGTTCCATCCAACATACAGAAATGTAAAATGATAGTAGTGGCCTGATCCTTCCATTTCAGGGTAGGCATATTAGTGTATTCAAACTAGTGGTTTAGCAGTTTCCCCACCTTCTGTTTTGTTCTCAGCATTCTGATTTCAAACCAGCTAATTGAGGTATCAGTGCTAAGGGATAAAGCTAAATTGCCTTGATGGACTGAGAACCTTCTAAACACAAGAGAAATTTCCAAAAATTAAACTCTAAGAAAGAGAAAAAAGAAGTTTTTTAATAAGAAAGCTGAATACAAATTATCAAGTCATGAAAAGTCTTACCTCAAATCAGAGGCAAATTACATGAGGAAGAATTTATTCCCAAGACACATCAAAATATAAAATTACTGACTTTTTAAACACAAATTATGTGAGGATAATGGAAATAATGTCATGATACATTTCAGAAGTAAGGAGCTTTACATGATTTTTCTTTTCTAAGGCATATAACATCCCTTTCATTTATTTATTTATCAACAGCTGGAAAAATTAGGAAATCTTAGAATTTAATTTCTTGGAATTGTGTTTGGCATTCAAAGCTTTGCAGCTGCTAATTCCAGTAATTTGTTGCAAGCCTCCTTGTATTCCAAGCCTGATGTAGCAAGCTCCGGGAGGGCTGCAGGAGCCAGCAGCCCCCCAAAAAGAGGTCCCTGGGCTGCTTATCTCTACTGGGTTTGGGGTGAGCGGCTCCCAGGGCGCTCTCAGCATGGCGAGGGCCTCCGAGCCATAGAAATTCTGCAGGAAGCGCAGTGAGACGCCGGAACGAACTGGACCCATCTCTGTTCTGCCAGGGAGGTTTATCTGGGGTAAGGGAGGAGGGTTGCAGGGAAAGGAGTGGGGGAGGAAAGCAAGTATGGGATAGGGGCTGCCAGCTCAGAGATGAGACCTCGAGCTGACGCAGACATTGGCTTATAAGGGAAAGGAAGGGGGCAGGGCTGACTCCCCCGGAGCCAGTCTTGGGAGATGGAAGGGAAGACTGGCAAGGGGAACACACCAATAGGTTTCAGCTACAGCAAGATGCATATTTCAAAATGAGCCAATAGCATACAGAGCAGGGAAACAAAGGAGAGCCACACGGAGATCTGAAAATCACGTTGCTACACCAAGCCTGTTTCTTTTTCTTGTCCCATCACATAAACTCTCCGCAAAGATACCACAGAGTGTGTTTCACTGTTGAACTTTCAACAGAAGGTAAAATGCACCATGAAGAACATCTGAAATTTCCTCATCACAAGAAAGCTGTTTTAGAAGTTTATTATTAATTTCTAATTTTCTGTTATATTCATTTATAATATCCCTTTAAAAAAAGCAAAACCCACAGAACTATTTTTTTTCTAGGTATCCCATGACACTATATTTGTGTCCATTTTCTAAATTTTGAGTCTTGCGGTTGACAACCAGAAATGTTAGTCTCCATGGTATGATTTTTTTCAGTGTCTGAACAAGTACTTTTCTGTTTCTGCTCTTTGTGATTGAGAAATCCCCATAATTATCTGCAATATCACATTACCATCTTTCAAAAAATTCTTCCTTCTTTCTCCTCTTTTCCTTGCAGAGTAGTTAATCTGTTACACTCATTAAGCTTAAATCGTTGCTTTTCTGTCCATACTGTTATCTCATTTCTTATATAGACTGCTCAGAATATATTTTAATATTTGTGCCAAATACATTTCTGAGATATTGCTATTGTACTTCACACAACAGTAACAAAACACACCAGTAAAAAATTCTGGACAAGTTCCTTTAAACAAGATCTTTTCAAAGAATACCAATTTTTTAATTGCATGTTCAGAAGAATCTTGCATTCGCTATTGCCACTGTCTATTTTCACAACAGGAGGAACTACTCTGGTTTTCTAGTACAGCTTTGATATTTGAAATTCTGAAAAATGCTGTTAGACAACATTAGCAAAGAATTATTTGGCATTAAAAAAATCATTTGGGGCTGAAAATAAAGGGCTTGGAGCCAGGGGATGCCTTTAGAGTTGCTGTTGTTGAGGGGAATCCCTCAAGAGACTGATAGACAAACATTTCTCATAATAGAACCTCAAAGTGTAAAATAACAAAATTTATGCCATATTTTACTTTACGGAATAATCTGAATAGTATAAAATAGTTTGATTCCCTTCTATTTTTAAGTCTTTACAACTATTAATAAATAATAAGAAAATTAGCTACACTTAAAAGAGTGCTATTCAGTTTGTTTCTAGAATTAAAAAAAAGGCACCTCTAAGAGCCACCATAGCTATTTTAAGTCTATTAGCAAGCAGCTAGATGCTTGAAGTATACTCAAAACAGGGAAAAAGCTAGAACACAGTGCCACTAGATTTTATATATGTTTGTGTTCGGTTCGGGGAGAATACACCTCTTTGTTCAGCCAGCCAGTGTGCTTTGTACTCATTTTGACAAAGAAAAACTCTCAGGATTTAGAAAAGATAATAAGAGTACTAATGAAATAAGAGGAAAGGGTCAGTGTACATTCCTGGTCAGATCAGCTCAGTTTAAGAGGGCCATAAATTAATTCTGTCAAGTAACGAAGTGTCTCAAGCCTGTGAATAAATCACAGTAAGTTGCTCTGTTACACTGGACTCACTTAAATTTTAATAAAAGTTTCTGTCTAAACGTGTAATCTCTCATATAAAAGCATTATTCAGAAATGCTAATATTTACCATAAATGGCAATCTTAAATGAATTTTAACGAGCAGGCAGATGAGTAGAGTTTTAGGGTGACTGCACCATATTTAAAGCTTTCAGTTACAGCAATGTTTTCAAAGATTTCATCTTGTTGTTCTAAATACTCACATTGTGTTCATTCTCATAAGATTAATAACTACAACAATTCACATTTATGAAACATTCTTTCTTCAGTTTCTCTATCTTGGTATCTTTGGTAAGGTAGTTTGATGTATGATTGCTTTATACTTTAAAGTGTAAGAATGGTGAGACTACTGAAAGCTGTACAAACATAAAAGTTCAGAAGCTAAAGCATAATGTTTTTCTAGGCAAGAAATTAAGGTGAAGGGTTGTACCTCTAATACACTTTTAAATGTTCAAATTAAATTTTCGGGACTGAAGCCTTTCTGGTTAGTTAGACCTTGACTAAATTTCATTTCAGAGACTATGGTTACTAGCAAAAACTATGCAAGATCCTATACTTCCTTATACTAGGAAAAGAGGAAAAGAAAATAAACAGACTTGAAAACCTGGTACTGTGCAGCACTAGTTCTTGCTTGACATTAAGATAATTGATTAAAACAGTAGCTTAAATTATCTTGAAAAGGTTCAAGCCTAAGATAACTCTGTCTGTTAAACCTGCAATTACCTCTGATCCTTTTCTTGCTCTTGTAAAATCTAAATCTGAAATTACTGTTCCCTCATCTATGGATAAATTTACATGTTTTCCTAATGAAAGTGTGATCTTTCATTTTGCTGCTGCTTAAGTTCTAACAAAGTCGATGTGAACTTGTTTTCCTGGTTTGTACTGACCAAGCTTGTTGCAGCGTGCTTATAAGCTTTTTTGCATATTGATGCTGTTCTGGAGACTTCTCCCTAGCAGAAGCCTGTACCATCCCATGCTGTAAGCTTATTGGTTTGCACCTTTTCCCCTCCCTGGCTCCTCCCCTCTGGCTTCCCCTGGTTAGCTCTCCTGAGTAACCACACCTCTCTTCCCTCTCCTGATAACCCTCAGAGGGACCTTCCCTCAGGGTTCACCATCTTGGCTTTCCAGCGCCCCGCATCCTCCCCCGCCTCTCCGTCCCTCTCCACCCTCCTCTGACCCTCGACTGTGGACCTCAATAAATCCCTGGAAAACTCAGCTGGTGATCCTGCATTTCTTCCATCGCCACGCCTCTACGATATCTCGCGTCCCCCACAGCTCCCCCGCCTGCCACAGACACGTGTCTGTCTGGCGCGTTCTGGCCCCGGGTGGCCCCCTCATCATTGCGGCGTGGGGTGGCCATTCCTGAATTGCGATATTGTACTGCCGCACAAGCTAACATGATATGGACTTAGCTGCCAAACCAGTCCATTTGCATAATGAATCTTCACACCTCTGTTAAGATACCCACTATTGCCTTTCTGATTTTTAGCATCTTAAGGTATGTGAGAGAGTTCTTGCAGGGTTTATTTTACACCTTATGACTTTTTTATCAAAAAATTTAGATTCAGAAAGTGTTAAAAAGACACAAATATTTTTTCCTCCATTATAGGAGAACTGTTTTGTCAAACAGCCAAAGTAGAAGAAAAAAAATGAGGTATTTGTTACAACTATCTGACCTGTGATTTGTTTTTCTTCTGATCTAATTCTTAGTTAAATACTCTTGGTTTGCTTCCAAGAAAACATATTTTACCTACTGTGAAGTTTAATTAGTTATACCTGGCATAGTGCTTTGAAGATGTGAAGTATTCTGTCCAGCCTAAGTTATCTCTATCATCTCTCATTTACTCCCTATCTAAACTAAACTGAATAAAATATCATGCTACCTTTTTTTTTTAAGAAAAATATTATCATAGAAATAACCATCCTAAATACAATGCAAAATATTTCTGTGGTTTTGCATAGTGGAAAAGTATTATTCCATAGCTGAATATCCCTTCATTTACCATTCTCAGTCATCAACAGCAGAAACACCAACTTTTCCACTGAATGCCAAGAAAGCCAATACGACATAATTTATTTTTATTGGTAGTACTGAACCCAACTTAAATCACAGCTCTGTGCTAGACATTGCATATACACATTCAGTCCCAATCTGCAAAGCTTGCAATCTAAATGAACATAATGAATTGAGAGACATAGGAAGGGAACTGAGGCAGAAAGGTCAGTCAAACAAGAGCACGTGTCCAGTTCAGGCAGCAAGATTTGTAGCAAAACTGAGATACAACCTACACAGATTTCTCAGGGTTCAGATCATGTTTTAACAGCAACATCTTAGGCTGGTACATATCAACTGATTGGAGAAAGAGGAACCTGAAAGTTTATTGTTAACCTACAAACACAAAAGTGAGGATGAATACAGCAAATCTAATCCTTGGATGCATCAGTAATATGAATGTGAAAACTCCAGTTGTCCATCAGCTTGGGAAAACTCAATTGGAGTCAAAAGCAATGTTAAGACACTTCAGGAAAACTGTGAATCACTTAGTGTGCTGTAAGAAAAGAGGAAAAGGTCAAAAAACATTGATAACAACCCACAATAAAATAATGATGGATATAAATTTATTTAATCTAGGAAAAGAGGAGGGAGCTTGTGGTTGCTTAACTGTGGCTGGCCACCAGGTGCTCACCCAGATGCTCTCCCACTCCCCTTCCTCAACTGTATGGGGGAAGAAAATAAGATGAAAATGTTCATGGGTCAAGATAAGGACAAGGAAATCACTTATCTATTACCATCATGGACAAAACAAATTGAACTTGGAGGAGATAAATTTCATTTATTGCCAATTAAAAATAGCACAGATTAGTAAAAAACAAATCAAAGCTAAAGACACTTTCTATGACTCCACTTCCCCTTTTTTCCAGGCCCACCTTCACTCCCTCACTCTTGTCTCCTCTATCTCCTCCCTTCCCTGAGCAGCACAGGGGCATGTGGAATGGGAGTTACAGCCAGTTCATAACACAGTCTCTTCCTTCCTCACACTTTTTCCTGATCCAGAGTGGGGTCGGTCTGACATGGACTTTTCCCATGGGCTGCAGCTCTTCAGGGCAAATCCATCTTCTTCAGTGTAGGGTCCTCCAAAAACTACAGAGCAGATATCAGTTCTGACATGATTATCCATGGGCTGCAGGGAAACAAACTGGCCTTATTCATGATCTATGTGGAGTCTCTGGTGCCTAGAGCACCTCTTCACCACCCATCTTCCCTTGCCTGAGTGTCTAAAGGGTTGTTTTTCTCCCACTTTTCTCACTTATTTTCTCGCTGTTATGGTTTAACCCCAGCCAGCAGCACATCCCCACACAGCTATTTGCTCACTCCTCCCTTGTGGGACGGAGGAGAGAATTGGAAGACTTCAAGGTAAAGACACTTGTGGGTTGAGATAAAGACAATTTAATAGGTAAAGCATAAATTGCACATGCCAAAAAGAAAACAAGAAATCCATTTACCACTTCCCATGGACAGGCAGGTGTTCAGCCATCCTCAGGAAAGCAGGTCTTCATCACATGGAATAATGACTTGAGAATACAAATGCCATCACTCCAAACATCCCCTTCTTCCTTCTGACTCCAAACTTATGTGCTGAGCATGAAACCATATGGTCTGGGATATTCCTTGGGTCAGTTGGGGTCAGCTGTCCTGGCTGTGTTCCCTCTCACTCCCTGTACACCCCCAGCCTCCTCACTGGTGGGGTGGGGTGGACGTAGAAAAGGCCTTGGTGCTGTCTAAGTGCTGCTCAGCAGTAACAAAAACATCCCTGCATTACTAACACTGTTTTCAGCACAAATCCAAAACAGAGCCCTATACAAGCTATTTTGAAGGAAATTAACTTTATCCCAGGCAAAACCATTATGCTTCTCTCTCTCACAACCGCTGCACAGCAGTTTTTACCCTTTCTAAAATGTTAAATAGAAATAACATCGTGTATGTTATATATATTTTGAATGCTAATTACAGAGGCACCAGCAGCATCAATGATGAGCTCAGTTTTGGGCAGCAGTGGGTCTGTTTTGGAGCCAGCTGTAACTGGCTTTATCTGATATGGGAACAGCTGATCTCTCACAGAAGGCACTCATTAAGTCCCTCTGCTTCTAAAAATTTGCCACTTAAACCCAAGGCAGAGGTGAAATTTTTAATTCTTCAACTCTACTAAAATATATGTAATGGAAACTAGTAAAAAAATAAACATCTCCAAACTCAGGAAATCTCCTGAATTGAAAGTACATGGAGGCCAGGAGATCATTAGGGATGAATTATGGATGCTTGCCCCACATCCTGCAATTGCCACTCTTATTGAAAAACATGAATGTTCTTCAAGACGGAATACTGGCTAAATGGGCTGCTCTAAACCAGAGCATCTCTTCTTATACCCCTTTATTCAGAATTTTTTAAAACCAATCTAACATTTTATTAGTTCTCTATTAAATGTCACAAATAAAATTCTGCGTGATACAGTTGCTACACCACTAAAATCTCAAGATGCGAATACACCTTCTGTATCAGACTGAGGACTTTTCAAAGTACAAAAGAAAGTGCTATTTACTCAATGATACCTATCAAAGTGGTGATGCTTTAAGATAAATACTAAAGTTTGTTCTATGTTCTGAGACAAATGAAAGTCTTCCCTATTTCAGAAATTCCATCATTACCAGAACTGGTAAAACCTTGCTGAAGCACCCTGAAAGGTTAGGCTGGTGAGAAATATCATCATTGTACATGCTCTTACACTTCTTCAAGCTGAAATTTTTAAGGAATAGAGCATTTGAAATCTCAGTGGAAAAAACTAAGAAATTAATGAAAATATCTTGGATTGAGGAGGACATCTGAACCTTCTTTATTCCCATTCTTAAATTGAAACACATGTTGAAAATGCTCCTGAAGTGTGTCCAATGTAAATAGTGGCTAAATCTTCAATCAATTCCTTGAGTAAGACAAACCATTATAGCGAACGACCTCAGAAAGACATAACAGAATACAGGACACACTTGTGCTATGATTATGTGCATTGTGCCACGGGCTAAACTCTGAAATTTACCTTATGCTGAATCTTTACTGAAACCAGTAGAGACACATAAGAAAAATAAGGAAAAGGAAAAGGCATTCAATGGTCAGGCTTTTCCCCCATATTTCTTAAAGGAATTTTTTTTCTAAAAGGTACCTGCTGGATAAAAGGTAAAACAGCTTTCCTTTCTACCCTTCCCAAGTAAGAATTATCAAAGAAGAGCAGATCAAGCTTCTTATACTGCAGTATTTAGTAAAAAAATTATATTTGTATGCAGCCTTTTAGTGCTGCTTACCATTTGCTTACTACTTCTATAATGTAACTGACCCATAAAGTAATATTCAGAGATGTCAGAGGCTGGTACGAGGCAGAGTGAGTTATGCAGAATTCATAATTGGCATTAGATAAACACAAAAGGATTTAGAAAATGGTTAGCTGATGCTTCACTGTATTACTGAAAAAATAACAAAAATAAGACAAATATTTATTTTAATAACAAAACTCAGGATAACTATTTATTGGTTAATTAATGGTTATTAAAGAGGTAAACTCAAGCCCAAAGAAATACACTTTCAAAGATTCTTCTTCCCTCTCTCTTAGTACATCCTTTTAAAATGTGGTCATGCTGTTGGCACAGTCAGCAAATGCCAAGCACCAGCTCTTTAAATTCAGTCAAATCTGAGTTCCACTTTTCCATTCCACACTCCCAAAAAGAAACAGGAAGCTGAAATACACCAACTTTCACATCTTCAAGCTTTATTTATTTATGCTTCTAGGAACACTGCTGGAAGTCTTAAATCATGTTAAAGTTGGTCTCCAAATAGGATTTTTAAACTTCAGAAGAAATGCATAAGCAGTGTAATACTCTTTCTTCTTATCTTGCATCACCAGTGCTTACATTAATTTCAACAAAATAATCTCTAAAAGGCACAGATTTCATAAATTAGGAACCACAGTACCCGTTGGAATCCATCCTTCAGATCATCTGTAGGCTTTGCATTAAGAGGGGAAAAAAGGAGAACAAAGGAACAATGTAAAAGTTAAATCTCTGCCTGAAGCACATGGGGTGATGTGAGCATTGATACCAGATTCTGTTTTAAATTAAAAGCAATTTAAGGAAGTTCTTTACAAAGTAAACCAGCTAGGCTGCAACTGAATAACATAATAGGCTTTTACTGCACTGTTTGTTCCTGTTGCCATACTCTTGACTAGTGTTTATCAGGATTTATAGGACTTTCTTGGAGGTCTTCTTAAGAATTCTAGATTTTAGGCTTTCTGTGCTTTTCTTCACCATCCCTTGGAAGTTACTGTTGTCATGTCATGGGACCACAATTGTTTATTGTGAAAAGCCACTAATGAAGAAATGACCCTGCCACCTGGGGCACTTACAGCCTCATGTTAAACTCCAGCTATATAAAACAAAAGATCTTCCCAGGCTATTGATTCACTGGCAGTGTTTGATTGTACCCTGGAGGCAGGTGACAGCAAGGCAACTGGGCTCTTACTGTTTTACACTCCCTATTACACAAACCAAATAAATCTTCTCTAAATGAATTCACATTTTTTCTCACTTCTCTTCTATGTGACAGTTCAGTATTGAACAATCTGTATGCTGTTTGCTTCTGGGATATTGAAACCAAACTCTTCATAATCTTCATAACAACAAATTTCTAGACCCTCAATTTAGCTTTAATATAGTGGCAGCTTTTGTTGTGCTCTACACTATACAGCCTTTTGAAACCATCAGGTAAAAAGCATGACTTCTTTAACACTTATCACAGCCTCCTCATGCTACCCAGATTATCTCATTTTGAAAAACATTTCAACTAACAAGAAATATGAGCAACTCCTACAATATCAGTTTTCTTGTACCGTGGCTGAACAAGCTGGCTTCATAGGGAATGAAATGAGATTTTAGGGATCAAGCTAGTCTAGCATATGAACATCTTGAAATAAAGCTGCAAGGGTTCTTCAAAAAAATAAGTTAAAAAAAAAGTCGCATTGAACTCACAGCTTCCCCAGAATGAAAAATAACCCCAAATTTATGCCTAAATAACAACAGCAGGAAGAAAAGCAAAGGATTGCAGAGTCTGACTGAACTTGTGTTCTGAGAGGTGTTGACATAAAACTTGAGATTTTTTTTTTCATTTGAAAATCTCTTTCAATTTAGAGCATACAGTGTCCTTTATGCTTTAATACACCATAGTGCATATCACAGTGGTCTTAAGAGAAAAATTATCTTAAGAAAAGAGCTGCAGTAACGAATAAACAATAGTCCCAAAGTACAGGAGTCAGAGGTGTGGTCAAATCAGGAACATTTAAATATTCAAAATACGTTTTCTTGAAAAACTCCCCTTCTGGTTGCCTGTTTTCTGAAGGTCTTTTTTTACTGTGTTTTAACCTCAGTTTCCCTTTGTGACTAAACTCTGTGTCCTGCTCAACTGCCCTCTCACACCTCTTTTCTGTTCTCTTGTCATAGTGTATGTCCTTCTAATTCCTTGCCTTGAAATAACTGTATTAACACAGGTTTCTTGGCATCAAGAAGTATCACTTTTCTTTTTTAATCTTGAAGCCTTTTTTCACCTTGTGTCTGCCATTTCTATGGCACAGTACCATCTATGACTGTTTAGCTGTCTCTCTGTGTCACCAGCTGAGTTTGTTGATCAAGCACAGGGAATGGCTTCTCCATAAGGGACTCTTGGGTAAGTTAGGGCTCTTCCATCTGGAGAACAAACAGTTTTAAGTAGGCCATAAAAGAGGGTTTCAAACCTGTGACTGATGTGGGTGGGTTGGTGTTGAGCAGTCACAGACTATTTGAAACCAAGGTGCCCCCAAATGAGACCCCAGGGATCAAGGCTGATCAAAAGGCAGCAGTCCCTCCTACAACCAGCAGCAGGTCTGGAGAACCCTATCAAGTATGTGTACTCTACCTCATCTGTTCATAGCCACCACTGGAGACAAAATATGGACTTGGTCATGGCCAAAACAGTTTTTCCCATGAATATCAACAATGTCAACCACATCGGGGTCTTATGTTGCTTAAGGACTAGCAACATGAGAAATTCTCTATAATACTCCTGCCGTGTTCCACAGCTCACAACACAAATGAAACTCAGCCAGTAAGATTAAAAAAAACACAAAAAAACCCAACCAACAGACAAAAAAAACCCAAAAAACAACAACAATTATTTTAATTTCTGCCAAAAAAAAAAAAAAAGTTTGGTTGAAAAATTTGATGTTCTACTTAATGGACTATAGATAAATAAATTTATTAGGCAACAAAAATATATTTAGCTGAATTGAAGAAAACACTCTTTCATTGTATATTTTGCAATTATTTTCATGCCTAAGTCCTTTTTCTATATTACTCTCACAGCTGGAGATTTAGAACTTGTCACCACATTTGAGTTTGAGGTTGTTTGGATTGACTACGATGTTTAGCATACAATGACAATTTATGACCTTCTGTCATCAGTTCTGTCTTAATATTATGTATACACTTTAGTTCTGCTCTTTGAAGTGCTATTATTTTAAAAGATAATAGAAACGTTTATAATTTCCCCTTTTTATGCACACTACCTCAATTATGTTGCTATGTCATGACAATTCTAATTTAACATAAAGTAATTTAGGCTTGTAAAAGGAAAACATGCAGTTAGCAGGATATTGTGTTACTAGAAACACAGGTAGCTCATGTTTTATCCCTTAAATTTTGAGGAGGCATCAGCCACAGGAAGCTGTGTTACATCTGAGATTATGATAACCAGAGAATAGGAAGTATTTCAGTCCCATGTGCTCCGCTTGCTCTGTCTGAGTGTCCATCATATCTGCCTAAGACACTCTAAGGGTTAGAAGTATTTGAGAAAATGAGACAGTCCTGGCTGGACCATCTCTGCACTTAATTACAAGCAAAAATGACCACTAACATCCTAATTCTGTTTCAGTAATTTATATTTTTTTTAAATTCAGCTGAGCCATACACATGCCCTAGTTTGCACATGCCGTTAACCAATATTTTACATGCAAATACTGAAGCTTTGTGCCTTGATTTACGTTATACAGGAGGCTAACATAAACTCACTGATGAATTTGTACCAAGGTTTCCTGCACTGAAGTGGAAAGCCAGAGATATTATTTTAAATTTTAGGTTGGTGCCATAGCAGGAATCTTTTATGTGTTCCATTGAGGATCTATGGAACACATAAAAATCTACTGGAATCATTGAAACTGTTCAAAAGCCTGTGACCCTCCCTGATGAGGAGGAAAGGATAAAAGGCAATAAAGGTCTGAAATGAGGACATCCTGTAAAGGGGAGGAAGCATAATATAGCATTATTTAAGAAAAGACTATGCATTGCATTGAAGTATCAGTGACGTAAAATTAATGTCACTGAGGCCACTGTGGATATTCTCATATTTCTGATCTTCACAAAGAAATTCCAATAAAATACAGAAAGAATTGTTGCTATCTCTGTTTACTGTGATACACACATTATGTGCATGTGCTCATATACCTGTAATCATGTTTATCCAAAAACATCAATTCCATTACATTTATTCCCGCTAGGAAGTACCAATTCATATTACTTGCACAGATGAAGTTATTTTGCATCAGTAACTTTCAATTAGTGGAAGTACTGTCTTTCTGAACTTCCTATAAACTTCTCCCTCCTTCCATGCAACCACAAGTCAAGGAACAGGAAGATCCAGCACTTTCTTTGTTCTTTCAGGAGAGAACAAAAAACTGGCTGCAGCTACTGGGGGCAGACTAAAAATCTCACTTCCCCTACTCAAAGAGCTAAGTTATGTAGACATTTAACAGCAGTTAGCTGTGCTAACTAAACATTTGCAGCCACTTCTCATTAACTTTTCCTGAGGAACTCAGTTGTTTAGCCATAAATTATTATAATTATTTTGCAATATTTTTCATTTTAAATGCATTTCCAAGACGATAAGCATTTTAAACACAGACTTACACCTTCCTCTTTTCATCCTTCCAATCTCTATTTGACCCTCACTGTGGGTCTTGGATGTCTCAGCCCACAGGGTAAGAAAGCTGCCTTGCATCAGAAGAAGCCACTCTATGAGGGTCAATAGCTGCAGAAGCTGTCCTTCACTTTGTGGGAACTCAAGCTCAGTCCGTTCAAGCTCAAGAACATTTGTAATGTAACTCTTGGTGCATTACCCCTTTTCCCCTTGATAAGTTGACTCAATACAGAAAAGACTAAAACCTCTTAAATCTCAAAGTGACAAATCTGTTATCCCAAAGAAAGAGTGCCTAATGGTATTAGCAAATAACCTAGACTAATAGAAGTTCTGGAGGTTCCAAGAAAAGATAGTCAAGTAAAATATATTCTTTCTACAGCAATAGAAAAATCATTATTTGGCATAATAGGTTTTATAAGTCAGACATGCATACAAAAGTGCAGCTGATAGACACATCACAGAGGATGCATTGCATAACTTTATAGTATCCTAAAATTGTCTTTCTTGGAAGAAAAACAATTTAAACTCTTGTCATGCTCACATTGAAATATGAAATGGCTAGTATAACAGCACAAATTATGTACTCTCTCTTCATTCCCAAAAGTTTGTTTAGGACTGGTGGTAGTCTTTTATGTGGCGTATATGCTATTTACTCCATGTGTGTTCTCATGCCCCTTCTTCTGACCACATAAATGCTTTTTAATTAGAGAGTCAGAAGAGAAAACCACAGTAGTGATTTATGAATAGTCCATTATTATTAGGTGGCTTAAATAAAACTGTCTTGACTTACACTAGCCAGAAATCTAACCCTAAAACAGAAAACTACCCCAGACTTTTCCACAATTAAATTCTTCCCCTATGCCATGTGAACAATTACCCTGCTATTTTGAAAACTAGTTTTAGGGAGAAAAGATGGAGATTCACTGTATTAACTGAAACTGTATCTCTGTTTCACTGGCAGAGGAAGAAATATTCTGATTTTTTTTTTTTAATTGAGTGATTAGTAGAGTAAAACCTAGTCCCTTATAACCATGACTAGATATGAACTGACAGGCAACATGGACAGCTATCCACAAGACGCAACATTTAAACAGATGGCATGCAAAAAGTGACATTACCAAGTAGCTTTAAAGCACCATGTAGACAAAACAGCAATCTAATACGGAATTAAAAAAAAAATCTGTTGTTTATTTATTTAATTAAACCAATCTCACTTTTAAAAAATATTCCTTCATGGTCACTTTAGTATGTCAAGGTTAGGTTACCAAAAAAGTGCAAAAATAGTATAGAAGTCTTCATGAAACAAAACAAAAGAAAAAACCAAAAATCTCTAATCAAACCAACAAAAAAAAAAATCCCATTTCTACTACTTTATGATTTTTCTTCATTTAGTCATCCCAACCATAACCACAAGCAGGCTGTCTTTGATCACATGTTTGTGAGGCTCAGTCTTTCTCCAACAGCTTTCTCTGGTTCCCTTTTCTACTCAAAAGACATGATTATCCAGCTGTTGATCATTCCTGAATTTCCTCTTCCATTAAGTGGCACATGCCATTCCTGGTGCTCAGAAGGAGATTTTTCTCAGAAGGGAAACCACATAATTACAGTGCCTTCCATCCATGCAGTCATGCTGGCTTTCAAAATGGAATTTGAACTTTAAAGAGTATTTTTACAAAATCAAACTGGAACTTCTGATACTCTTGCATTAGTCAATTGAGTTTATTTAAAAAAAAAAAAAGAAAAGGTATATAACAGTATATAGTGTATATAAAATTGAGTTTACATACAACTTGTTCACACAGGGATAAGCAACCAACTCACTGAATGTTCTGACAGTCTTAAGTTAATATAATATTGTTATAACACTGTGGTGAGTTGCCGTTATCTGGCCATCAGGTGCCCACCAAACCTCTCCATCACTCTCCCCTCCACCAACAAGACAGACCAGAGAAAACATGACAGTATGTTCATGGGTCAAGATAAGAACAGGGAGATTACTTACCAATTCCCACCATGGGCAGAACAGGCTGCACTTGGTGAAAATTTTTAAATTTACTATCAATGAAAAACAGAGCAGAATAGCAAGAAATAAGAACAAACCTAAAAAAAAAAAACCATCTTCTCTCCACTCCTCTCTTCTTCCAGGGCTCAGATTCACTGAGAATTCTTTTACTCCCTCGCTCCAAGTGGAACAGGGTGGGCAGTGAATGAGGAACTTTGTCTCTTCTGCTGCTTCCTCCCCAAGACAACTCCTCACACTCTTCTCCTGCTCCAATGTGAGGTCCCTCCCACAGGAGACAGTCCTCCATGAACTTCTCCAAAGGGAGCCCTTCCCACAAGCTGCAGTTCTTCATGTTTTCCATGGGGTCCTTCAGGCACAGGTTGCTCCAGCGTGGGTCCCCTGCAGGGTCACAAGTCCTGCCAGTAAAGTGCTCCAGCATGGGCGCCTCCCTTCACAGGGACACAGGCCCTACTAGGAGCCTGCTGCAGTGTGAGCTTCCCAGGGGATCCTTTGGGCACCCACCTGCTCCAGCGTGGTCCTTCATGAGCCTCAGGTGGATCTCTTCTCCTGCATGCACCTCCATGGTCTGTAGCAGAGGCTGTAGGGGAATCTCTGCTCCAGCACCTGCAGTACCTACTCCTGCACTGACCCTGGTGTCTGCAGGGCTGTTTCTCTTACATGTTCTCACTCCCTTCCCAGCTGCTGCTGTGCAGTGGATTTTACTTTGCTTTAAATACTTTATCCCAAAAGCACTCCCACTGTTTCTGCCTGGCTCAGCTTTAGTCAGATGCCCCTGGTGGTAAGTCCCTCTTTGAAGGCAGCTGGCACTGACTCTGTCACACATAGGGGCAATTTCTGGTGTCATGGTGCAGAGTCATCGCTCCAAAATGCTCCCCAAAACGTTGCCAGATAAAACCAATACAAATAAAAATTTATATGTACTGTATTGCCGGTGTAATCAACTTCAAGGTTTTCCGAAGAGTAGTATCTGCATATCATCTCAGTTATGTTATATTGCAGTACCACATGCATTAAGCATGCAAAAGTGATGCAGTCAGCATTTTATATCTCATTACTTCATTTGGCTTTCATATAAATGATTTGGCTGCATCACGTGGCTACCGAATAACACACTGAATCAACACACATCTAAGTCAGTGGAAAGATATCTATTGATTACAATGACCTTTGCACAAGAAATTGAGTGAATTCACCACTTGTAACATCAAAAAGAGATTGGAATAAAAAAACCCTGAAAATCATAGAAGTTAAAATTTCTTTTTTTTTTTTTTTGCTGACCTCATTCTCTTATTAGCAATACTGATTTAAATAATTAATCTAAGGAATTTTAACATTCTCTGATTATTTGGAAAACAGATGCTTCAAATAGATACCATGCATGGTCATGGAGGCCAATGCACGAAAACATTTATTTCATATGTACAGTATAAACTGTCACAATATTCATGTAAAAAGAAAGTGTTTTAGTGAGTGTTCAGTAATGGAAATAGTTTGATAACAACAACAAATCTGGGCAAGTGAAGATAAGAATGTGAATCCTGGAAAAATTTCTAAACATATCATATATTGTTATATAATATATGTTGCTGTATTAATTAAAAGGGAAGTAGTCTGGATGAGTCAGGCCTTTGGGCCAATGTGGTGACTACCAAACATCCCAAAATTAAAGATCTGGTCTATTGCAGTATTGCAGTGTCTGGGCAGTGTTGTTCCTTTTCTTAAGTTGTTTTTATATTTTGTGTTCAAAGGATATGCTCTGCAATGCCTCATGAAATAATTACTAATGACCAGACATTAATTATAGTTTAGCTCTAACCACTAGGGTTTCCATAGTATCCATTGCTATTTATATAAAAGTTATTCCACCACAGGAAAAGGATAATGTGGCTTTCCGGTGCAAAGGTAGCATTAACAAAGCTTACAAACTCTGAAACAGCCAGGAAAGCCATTCAAATCTGCCACCTGGTAAATATTTGACTACTTCACATCTAAGCCACAACATAATATGAAGCAAAAGACGATTTTTATTTTAAGATGTCCAGAGAGGTTAGCGCTTCTGAGAGAGCTTCCTGTCTTATAGATTGCTTGAAGATGAAGTTCTAACATGGAAATTGATAGGTTTAGACTACAAGTAGAATTCCATTTCATGAGACATACAGTTATTTCAAATTTTGTTTTCATTCTGATGCAATATGAATCATCAGGTATAGTTTTCTACACAGAAGATATGTCCTAAAATGGATTTGGATACACATTTTAGAAATAATAAAGAAAAAAAAATAATGTTTTCATAGTTTTCCACATCTCATTTTATTTCTGTTTCCAAAAAGAAAGTGTCACTGAAGGTACATATGCCCACCAACAGTTTTATTTCAGTCTATTCAAGAGAACCTTTCTAGCTAGTTCTGAAAATTACAGTCTAGCTTTGAAAGGATATTAGCTTTAATAGACTGATGTTATTTTGTTTTGGTTTTCACCATCTTCTGTTATGTTACCATTCAGCAGTCCACTCATTTCTATAAAAATTAATTATATGTTGATTCATTTGATGTTTATTTACTTATTGCTGCATTCATAGCCTCCCAAATATGTGCATAGAATTCCCAAGAAAAACTTTAATTCTAGTTTTAATTTTCCATGGCGTCCCTGGAAAGCAGGTCAATTATAGATGTTTTGGTAAAAGAGAAACTTTACAGGAGGACTCAGCAGATGTTAATATATATGAACCTAACTTGAAAAACAAAGGAGTCCACAGATCCAGTGTAAATTAGGGGTTTGATTAACAATTCATCAAAGTTAATTAAATGACAATTAACTGTCATTGACTTCAATAGGCTTTAGATCAGTTGTTAGTCAGCATGTTTGATACTTCTAAAGCAGATGGAACTTGTTCCTTTTTTTATGTCTTTGAATTTGTACTTTAGTAGATGGTGTATTTCTATTTGGATTTTATTAGGTCTTAGGGTTCCCAAGGATCAAGGACAAAATTAGTCTCTTAGCAGCATCTATGACACCAGTATTT
Organism: Grantiella picta; assembly: GCA_013397955.1. Taxonomy (NCBI): domain Eukaryota; kingdom Metazoa; phylum Chordata; class Aves; order Passeriformes; family Meliphagidae; genus Grantiella; species Grantiella picta. Next base: position 1,761,002 of record VZRM01001194.1, read on the forward strand.
TGAATTGTGTACATTCCAGTAATTAATGTTTTTTTACAAAATAAATAGATTTTTCACTTTAATAATGCTAGAAGTGGCAGATTATTGCCCTCCAGAAGATATTTCTTATGTATACATATGCATAAATATGCAGATATATGATACATTTTGGTGCAATGGATATATTTCAAATGCACACACACAATATGTCTATAGTAACCATATTTCCTTATGAGAAAAATAAATATCATAACCAAATTTCCTTATGAGAAAAATAGTTTTATTTGTATTTGAACTCAAATCATACAATAATTTTGCTTAATACATTTCATTATTTTATAGAAGACTTGAACAGTTTAATGCCTGGTTTTTCCAGTCCATTTATGGTAGATACAGTAATAATTTTATCTTATTGTAGAAAGTTTTATTATATATTACTACATATTGTTATGTCTTTTTACAGTCACAGATAAATCATCTACATGTCCCATGTTCCTTAAACTCAACTAAATTATCAGGCTTTTTTTTCTCCTTTAATAGTTTAAGTATAAATTATACCTTTGCAGAAATAGCATCTATTGGGTTAATGTATAGAGAATGCAATTTTTACTTTAGTTCTAGTTTTGAAATCTAAAGACTTCATTGCTCAGATGAATCTCCATAGCATAAAGAAAGGCTTCAGGCATACTAATAAAATGTGATTATCGGTATAAGTCTTCCTTTAAAAGGAATCTTTAGTGTGTCCACCTTGAGTTAAAAAAAATCCATAATGATTGCATGAAATCAATCATTGGGCTCCTTTTGTTCTCTCTGGCCTAAGTGTATGAAAAATCCAGATTTAAAAAACCATCGGGGCTTACATAATGGGACACTCGACAAAGAGCAAGCTCATGCTGTGTCAGAGCTACTTCAGTGTAGCTGCTTCTCATACAGCAGAATTTGGAGGATGCTGGTATGGAAAACAGCGTTTCTTTAAATTTCCCTCTTGCAAAAATAGGTCTTAACTTTATCAATACATGTAAACATTTTTGTCTTAAAACTCCTGTCTCCCCTTAGATTTCCCACCTAGGGTAATAGTGGTGGGCAATATTCATTCCTATTCCCACATCAGAACAGTACAGAAAGACAGTTTAAGAAGGTTAATTCCTCCTACTACCTGAAGAAAAGAATGTTACCTCAGCATGTCTCCCAACTAAGTCTTGCTACCAATCTAGAAAAATCAACTGCTAAAGTAATAACTGAAAGCTAAAGAAATAACCCATGTTCATGTAAAAACTGAGTCTGTGGTAGGCAGGAAATTTGGGCACTTGAGGCTCATTCATATACTAATCACACTAGTACAATTACTAGAAGAAACAATTACTTAGGAGAAAACTGTGTGTTGGCTGCCATTTTATTGTTGCTTGGTTGTTTGTTTTTTTTGTTTTTACATAACACTTGAGTTCAGTCTTGATTTGTGTTAAACCCTTTGGTGAAAAAGATGAAGGGACAGAATATAATACATAGTATAATTTGAAACCAAAGCCTCTGTATTTTTTGTTGGTGTTACAGAGCCTAGAATAGACAGCGCTACAGCAAGAGCTGTAAGAACATTATAAAATAGTACATCTCCACAGGTAAACAATGTGACATTGTCAAATACTAGGAATAAAGATATCAGCTCCCTCTTCCTTAAAATATTATGGGAATTCAATAGGGAAAAAAAAAAAAGCTCTCCTGAGGGTTAGGCAAGTATCTTACTTAGGAGAGGACTTACATTTCATCCCCTCTTCTATAATTTGCTGCTTGTACAACCACCAGTGTCCTTGCAAAACTGTGGTCATGCAGTTAAAAGTCATTTCCATAATGCATCCACAAGCAGAAGAGAGCTGTCTGCACCAGTTTCAGAGAACAGTAATGGGCACAACATAGCCAATGTGACTGCATGTCATATGGTTTCCCTCAGTCCCTGAAGTCTGCATGAGAAAAACTGATGCAAGCTGTTGTGGTTGTCTGTGCAGATACTGGACATGCTCAGATATAAGGAATCCTTTGTTTTCTAATGGGTCTTCTCCAGCTTCTTGTGGTTCTATAAACCACAAACAAAACTTGACTGGTCTTGAGCTCAGCCTGGGCATAAACCTCAAGATGAAAATTACAGTTAGCCAGAGAAACTCTGATCTGTACTATGGAGCAGTAGACTAGAGACAAGGAGTACAGTTCTCCCATTTTCAGCAGCTCCACTTGACAATGGAGAGGCCCTGAAAGAAGCAGTTTGATCTCAGAAGAGGAAATCAGAAAAGGAGACAATATCAGGTGATGGAGGAAACTGCTGTAAACAAAAAGAGAGGATAGCATTGGTTAGAAAATTCATAGTGACCTCTTTGGGGCACTCCAAAAACTGAAAAATAGAAAAGTATGTAGTAATTTTCCTTTTCTGACCACACAAAACATTGCACAGAATTTGACTTTTGCTCTTCTGGAAACATCAACAATCTATTTGCAATGTAATCTAAAGCAGAATAATACTCACAGGCTTTCTAAAAAAAACAGCTGTAGCTGTAACTGCAAGGCAGGTGACATGCATGCTGTCGAGGGATGGGGACTACTTAGACTCCTGCCAATGCCTCAAATCACATAATCTCAGCAAGTACCCATGAGTTATAGTTCTGCAGTAATTCTCAGTTTGTCATGAGAGAATCAATGTACAGCAGGGGTGAATTCACTACCCTCTGACCTGGTTTTAGCAGATTCAGGTGATACATGTACTAAACGTTCATACATAACAATTATGTTTTTGCACCTTTGTGCAATGGTATTTTTAAGCCCTGGATCTCTGACCTACACTCTGGCTCATATTTCCAATACTAAATCCAAGGAAGAATTGTAACAAATTTCCTTCCAAAATTTAATTTTCTAAAGCCATTATATTACTGTTCCTCACGCACATGGAGTTTCAGGCTGATACACCAGAAATTATAAGCAATGTCAGCTGCAAATGAGAGTCCCATACACAATAAATTCCCTCTTCAATAAATTGTCCTTACCACTCAAATTTGGGCCAAAATAAATCAATCACAGGTGTGGACGGAAGCTTCAGAAGTGTCAGATTGAGAAGCTCCAGCTTTTAACATCAAAATTACATATTTAGAAATCAGAAAGTGTCCCAAACTGGCACTAAGGAGAAATAAGGAGTATTAAAATACAAAAAACAAATATTTCCTCTCTAGCAATTTTTTAATTTGTTAGAATTTTATATTTCTTTGAAAAATGCTGGAAAAATTTTTCTTGTTATTTCCTTTAATTCAGAAATAGTTATGCATATGTCCATGTACATGTTGCCAACCAGGGAACTTTAAGAGAATATTTATCTAAATCTGGGCATATTAATATCCCTATGACTTCCCTCACTACCCTCGTGATTCAAATTTCCTTTCCAACCAGTTTCAAATAATTTTCTGTAGCATGTGAAAACCATGCTCAATGATAATCACGTGTTGCTTATTCTTCACATAGGTTTATAAAATATAGGTTCTAGGGAACAGCAATTTTAAAGGAGTTATATACTGTGGCCTCTTACATGTTAAATTATTCACATACAGTAGCACAGTCTCACAACAAGTAGGGGAACTGCATGATTTCCTGAAATTCTGGGGTGGTTTTAGATTCTTGAAGGCACTGTTCTCAAGGCACCAGAGATTTAAACAATAGTTTTCGTTTATTTTAATATAATACTTTCTCAACCAGTAAGTTTTGCAGCCATTGACAGAAGCAGCATGTAGAAGTGTGTTTGTGTGTGTGTGTGTGTGTGTGTGTGTGTGTGTGTGTGTGTGTGTGAGTATGCAACACTGATTAATGCGTCACTATCTGCAGAGCATGCTTCAGTTAAAATGGCTCACAGGAAATTGCAGGAAAATCACCATAATCCACTGCTCTCAACCACTGGGAAAAAGCTCCTGAAAGTAAGGAAGATGCATGCATTTAAAAAAGGCATTTACAATGCATTCACAAGAATAAGAATGATATATATATGCCAAGGTTTACTAATGACTGTGGCTTTTATGGAGAGGTTGGTATTAACTAGATAAATCATCTGCATTCCATTTTATCAGGCTTTCAAATGCAATTGATATCATCCATCTAGACCACACAGGTCTATATGTCAGGTAAAAATCAAAACAAAGCTGTGTGGTCTAGTTTGTTAGCACTGTAAAGACAACTTATTGTTAAGCTTAAGATAAGCCTCTGCATTTAAATCTATTTATAGCAACCTTCAATAAGCATGCCTGGGTTCTTTTTAACTTGCCAGGTCAAAGTCACAAAGGCTGTCACAGGAAGGTGTAAATTACACTCCTTTGCTACAGCAAATCCCTTTGCATAAAGGATGGAGTACATTTCATCTGAAAACAGTGAGCTATTTCACTGCTACCTTCTCTCAGGATTTCTACTACAAAATAGAAGAGTGGGCAATTTAATTTTGATAAAGCTGTCAGTGGAAGTCATTGAAGAATCACAGACCTTGACCACCCCACTTTTATGTCAGAATTGCCTACTTTTAAAAGCTTACACTAGCTCTTCATGCCAGATAACAAAGAGAACCATAAAAAGAGATTGCATCTTGTTTGTGATCTCATTCCCTCTAAGAAAGGCAATTAAAATAGCTTTCATTTGCTTTTCATGGAAGGCACCCAGTAAAGTGAGAATAGTACTGTATGAATCCACCCATTTAACAGCTCTCATGGAACCAAACTGCAAATGTACAAATAAAAAAAAAACTCTAATAATTAAAACCCCTATGTCTGAGAGCCCATTGAGGTGTAATACTCTTGGTATCCACAGTGTAAATTTATTTTCTGCCCTATCACCTTAGTTCTTGATATACTATTCCCTACCCATACATACTCGCTCTCTGTGGCACTCTTCCAGCACAGACAATGGAACAAGAGAGAGAATCAGGCTTCACAATACTTCAAAAACTCAAAATAACTCAATCTATCTTGTTGCAACAGAAGAAGCTACCTCAAACTGCCTAGAGATACTCAAGACTTCTAAAATGATTACTTGGAAAAGGAGAAGAAGGTACCCAGTTCCATTTCTAGTTCAATCCCTCAGACCCTTCTAATAAAACAGGACATTTCTGGCTGAGTTTGCATGTGCACACTGGTGTGTTTCAGAAAGCCTGGGCAGACAACCAAACAGCTTACAATCCTTCTTTCACAATTACAACTGGTCAAGGGGGTTGACTTATGTCTGCTATTTATAACTTATGCCCCATGGCTTCTTGTTAGAGAGCAGGCTGTGCTGAGAGCCGCGTGATTGATAGAGAGTTAATGATTCCATTGTCTGCAGTAATGCGGAAAGTACAATTCTCATGCATCAAACTGAATGGGAGCTTTATCACCAAGGCTCTGTGCTTTAAAGTGGTGCTGTCACTAACACTCCTGAAAGGAACAGAGACCAGGACCGGAGGCATTAGGATGAGTCTTTGATATTCATGATATTAATACTTCTGTTAACTCCTCAGGGTACAAAAGTTGTAGAGAAGGACTCATCAGGGTTGTTATGATGAATGCATTAGGATAAACAGGACAACTTTCCACCTTGCCTAAGGTAATGTCTTGGGTTGTTTTGTTCAGCACTGCAATTAAGTGCTTCCAATCAGTTACTCAAAATAATTGTTACAACTTTTTTATCTGCCTTTTTTCAATGCCAGCATTGAGTTTTTCCCCCTACTTTACCAGCCTTACAACATTATACTTCCTACATGATAGTAACCCTCACTAATGTGGCTGGCAGTGCACATACCACCACATGGTTTAAAATTCAGACATGTCTATGGAAGAGAAGAAAAACCCACCACTTTTCCTAGGCAAATGTCACTTCTGCCTTTAATAAGTGAGGAACCCTAATTTCACTGTCATCATTCTGCACCCTCTTCAAAATTATGGATAAACCACAGGTCTGGATTCTGAGCTGTGTGCCAGGTACAAATGAGGAGCTGGAAACTATTGTGTTGGTTTTCACCTGTCTGGAGAGATTTCTTCACATGATATGGAGCAATATTACAGCCACTCACACTAGATCTGAAGTAATGCCTCAAAGGGTCTGGAAGCGTCAGTAGCTGTAACCTCAGAGGTTTAGAACTACACATCTGTCCTGCTGAGGCTACAGTTTGATGGAAAGGGCAAAAAGCCTCAGCACCCCACATTTCATTGCTCTGTGCTGAAGCCTGGAATTCACAGAATTTTCCCTATGACCTTAAAAAAATTCGTGAAGAAATACATTTGTGTAGATATATGCCCCATCATTGTACTTTTTTAATATTTAACGTAGTGAATAAGATGAAAAACTTACTACAGCCCTACCTGTGAATAGGATTTAAGTTCCAATACTTGTTTCATATTTTTGGCAAAACAGTGTCAGTAAACTACTGCACACTAGAGTCTTCCTCAAAGTGATGTTCAGTGTTATTACCTCAGCCCTAAAAAAAAAAAAAAAAGCACAATAATAATATACTGTCCAGGAATTTTTTATCACATAAATATATTGGTCAATGCTGTGTAGAGTATTGGATTTGCACAACGTTTCCTGTGTGTGCACTGAACTTCTGTGAGCTCAGACACAGCAGAGATGTTACATACAGCCTACATTCCCCACAGAAATATCTATATCTTTCAATCTCTGCCCAGAAACAAGTTTCAGACAGGCAAATGAGCCATGTTCGGGAAAATCTAAATGGATGATGCTCCTAATATCAGCAGCACAGTTTATATTTCACTTTTATTTGCCCATCAGAATTTTACATACAATTTTATCTCCCACCGTGAAGAAAGGCAGTTCTGAAATGATACTATAGACAACATAATGTGCAATTGTGTGGGGCACAATAAAAGCTGATTCAAAGCCCCCAGTGCTGACGTTACTGGCATAGTCAGGAAAATAGCATTTTTTTTTTTTTTTGCACTAACATTGAAATTTTCATACAAAGCTGGATTGAATTTTGCCTGGATAAGATCCTTCATACGTAGGTCTAGCATGTTCATGGTGCTAATTTTCTTAGAATCATACACCTCCATAGAAGTTGCTGACACAGAGTCCCACAAACAGTGCATTACACAAAACTTGGAACAGAGCAAAGAAAAGGGTAAATGTGAATTAAACACAATGACAGCAGTTATGCTTTTCGTAATGGTGTAAATGACAACACTTCACATGGGAAGAAAAAGAAACTATCCCAGCTACAATTTTTTCATCAACACTACTGGAAGAAAATCAAACCCTTATTATAAACCCTTTTTTAACCCATTATTACCAATGTTTGTGATGGCAAAGAAGAAAATCTCAACTTCGTCGCAGAAAGGAAGCAATGAGTATACAAGTCAAAAGAATAATTTACAAGGGACTAAAATAGAGTGGGAGTAAAATAAACCCTGCTAATGCTTTGTTCTACAAACGTCATCACTTCTTCCTAAGTATTATTCATCTTTATAATTCTACCTGTCCATGTCTGAAATGTTGCCTAGATTTTTTTGTTTTCTAAAGGCTATTTCATTAAATCTGTTGACTAAAGAAAAAATATATCTGGAAAAAGCCTTAGATTTATTTGAAGTATGCACAATTTATAGGAGTTCAAAATTTAGAATGCATCCTTGAATTAAATACTGATTTTTTTGGTTGAACGTCTATAATTTATAAGGTTTGGATTGATAACTCATGGAGATAGAAGCAAGGCGGTAGAAAAATTTTACAAGAGGTCTCTTTTCAGAACAGTTTATCCTGATTAAAAAATTCTGTTAACATGCTTCACACTAACAATGAATTTAAAAAGAATTTTAGAATGTGGAAGCTTTTAGTTCATGTTCAGTGTTAACATTAAAACCATTACATCACCAGAGCAACAGCATTTTCTTTTACCAATTTAGTCATTTGCTATGGCTTTAGGATGATATGCAGATATGTGCACATTGACGTCTCACTTTGCTCCATCATACATTAACGAGAACTGTGAGGAAGGTAAGACACACACTTCTGTTCTAGCATTTCTGTAGCTCTCAAATAAAGCAAATAAAGCAGTGAAAGACTTTCCCTGCATTCACATGGGCTTGTTTTTAAAAGTTGAAATAGACTTGCCTCTTGGCAATGCTAGTAATGTTAGGACATCACCTCAGGATAACAACTTTAATTGTACAAACATAACCTTTCACCCCAATTATGTTCAATCAGTGTTTATTTATTACTGAAGCTTCATGCACTTTTGGTACTGGGCTTTTTATTTTGTCTTGCCTTTTTCCCTAAGAATATATGTAACACTCCACATACAGAATCATTAAAGATCCCTTGATTAAGGTTCTTTCTTTTTGACAAGTCTAAATACAATTAAATTGCAACGAAGCCCTGAGAAAACTATTTCCACTTCTATTTGTTTATCATGGTTTTTCTTCTCCTTTGGCTTTATAATGTCACTTCCCATGTTCCCTCCCTTCTATGAGAAAAAGCAGCCCTAAAATAATTCTATGAAGACCTACAACTTGCTGAGTAACACCTATTCACTAGGTATTTTCACCTATTCACTAAGCCTAAACTTGACTGCTCATGTTCAGTATTATCCTGAGTGACTGCACTGACTTTAATTATGCTGATTTCAGTATGATTGTTGTTTATTTCTTGAGTTATGGGAAGGCAGTGCATGAACTCAGAACTAGAGAGCATTTAGTCTCTTTGTACTCTCTTTTCAAGGATATTTTTGTTATAGCCTTTCTAATCTTGTTTGGAGGCCTCATTCAATCTCTGAATACAAGGGAGAAAGAAAATACCTGTTTTCTCATACTTTAGGCACAATACATAAGATTGACATGAACAGAACAGAATCTTTGTTCCTTTTCTACATAGTGCAGGTGTAAGTTGCACCCACATTAAGCTTGATTTACCTCAGTAGGCTTTTGCACAGGCACAACAACCCACAGTTGAGCTGTAAGTAAGGATATTCAGTCCTTAGATCCCTGTTAGTGTACTGTCTGTGTTTGTAGGCATCACACCAATGACACAGAAAATCCAGCATCTCCAAACAGTGACAGAGAGACCTTTTATTGGATTGTCTAAGATGACTCTATTTTATGCAAACATCACTGATTTCAAAGGCAGAAAAAGAATACTGCCCTGAAGTTACGAAATTGCAGACATAGTTATTTTTTTTTTGGCACCAAGTTTAATTCAAAAGGATTAAATAAGTGTATTCATAGATTTTTAAACCAATCAAATCTAGAAGCCATTTCCTGCATTAATTTCCCAGCTAACTTAATTATACAGCCCCAGGCTCTGGCTCATGATCAATTAACAGAGCTGTAAAAATCTTGAGCCCAAGACTACCACATATTAATCACCACATCTGATGTAAGGAAAACAGCCTTTATTGTGGTTTCTGGATTTGAAATCAAACCAGTATCCACAGCTGATGTAGCTGTGCTCTGCTTTTAAAAAAATTAAGGTTTTTTTTTTTAATTAACATTTCTCTTGATTTAGAAAGATGGGGGAAATATAGTCATATGCAAAACAGGTCCGAAGAATATTTAAAGCACAAGAATGTGTTCATTGCAAACTACTGAGAAAAACTATGCATATCTGGAGAAAAAGAGTTCACTACTGCAGCCCATCACATAGTCCAATACTGCAAATGCTTAATTGTTTTCCTCTTCATTATGCAAAAATTGTCTAGTTCATGCTCTCCCAGCAAATTAATCATAACAGCATGATAACTCTGCCATGGTACTAATTTGGCACACATTCTCTTTCTGCCCCACACATATCTTGAGTTCACAGTGGTTTGCTAGGACAATTCTGGGTGCAATTCTCATTCTGATTACATTTATCTGTCTTAGTAGGAGAAGAAGCATGCCAGTATCAAAACAGTCTGCAGGGAATCACCCAGCAGCTGAGGGAATGCTCTGTGGGCCTATTAAATTCAAGTGGATTAAGGCTTCTGCAGAGGGAAGATGCTACCATTAAAGTATAAATGGACTTTTCTCTAAATGTGTAACAAGAGTATAAATAGCTTCAATAATATTTAGGGAGAAGAACACCCACCCTTTGTGGTGAAAGAACTTTCCTGTGGTCAGCTGATGCATGCTGTGAATATGTAATAGCCTGACAACAAATAACCAATGAAGAAAATCCACTGAAAGAAGGGGAGGAATTAAACACATGCAGACAAAGTTCTAATTATACCGAAGATTACTGAAATTTCCTTCAGGAGAATATTTTCAAATAGGCTCTTCAAGGCTGGATCTACAAAATAGCAGGGCCTGCTAGACTGCTCCGATCTAAAGGTCCTTTGGAAAGATTCCAAGGATGCCTCTGAGCCATGAATCATGCTTGTCATTTGCATTCATTTAAATGTTATGTTGAACTGGTGCCACAGACAGCCTGTAGAGACCAAAGGTGAACCATTATACTAGAATACACAGTTTCAGTACAGCTTTTCCCAATTTACTTTGTTAAGGTGCTTTGAAATATCCTGTGCCTTTTTGGAAGGTCAAGTAGTTACACTTATATCTGAGTCAGGAAACAAATCATTAACCTATTTGTTAATGCAATTTTCCAGGGTACACATATGCTAGCAATACCTCCCTAATACTTACATGCTAAAATAGGTGCTACCAGAAGCTCTTAAGCTCCTGAGGTAGATGCCTTTATATTTAATTTTCTTTTCTCATCAAAAGGTCTGAAAAAGGAAGCGAAATCTTTTTTGTTAAGCAACTACAATATATAGGGAGATAAGTTGGAGCCATGACCTGAAGAGGTGACTGACTGACATCATCTACCTAGACCTCTGAGAGGCCTTCAACATGGTCCCTCAAGTCATCTGTATCTCTAAATTGAAGAGATATATACTTGAAGGGTGGACAGTTGAGCAGATAAGGAATTGGCTGGAGGGGCATAGCCAGAGGGTTGTGGTCAATGGCTCTATGTCCAGGAGGAGGCTGGTATGAGTGGTGTCCCTCAGGGCTCTGCCATGGGACTGCTGCTCATCCGTATCTTCATCAATGACACAGTCAGTGGCAAGTTTGCAGATGACACCAAGCTGAGCTGGGAAAATCACACGCCTGAAGGATGAGATGCCCTCCAGGGAGACCTGGATGATATCATCCTCTGACCTGGATGAAGCTTGAGAAGTGAGTTCACAAGAAGAGCTTGTGAAGAGGTGCAGGTTCAAGTGCAAGGTAGTGCAGATGGGTCAGGGCAATCCCAGACATGAGTACAGACTGGGAGAAGAACCCTCTGAGAGCAGTGCTGCAGAGAGGGACTTGGGGATGCTGGTGGACAAAAGCTTTGAGATGAGCAGGCAGCGTCTGCTCACAGCCCAGAAGCCAAACAGCATCCTGGGCCACATCAAAAGAAGTGTGAACCAGCAGGTCAAGGGAGATGATTCTTCCTCTCCACTGTGGCCTCATGAAACATCACCTGGAGTGCTGCACTCAAATCTTGAGTCCCCAGCACAGAAAAGACATGGACCTGTTGAAGGAGGTCAAAAGAAGGCCACAAAGGTTGTCCGAGAGCTGTAACACCTCTCCTGTGAAGACTGTTGGAAGAGCTGAGATGGCTCAGCTTGGAGAAAAGACTCCAGGGAGACTTCATTATATTCTTTAATAATTAAAGGAAGAAAGATGGAGAATGATTGTTTACATGGGCAGATAGTGATAGGAAAAGGTGACAATGGTTTTAAAGTCAAAGAGGAGAGATTTGGAATAGAAAAAGCTCTGTAACTCAGAGGCTGTTGAGGTGTTGACCAGGGAAGCAAGGGATTCCCCATCCCTGGAAGTGTTCAAGGACAGATTGGATGGGACCCTTAACAACCTGATTTAGTGGAAAGTGGTGCTGCTCATGGTTGGAACTAGATGGTCTTTAAGATCCCTTTCAACACAAGCTATTATATGATTCTATGATAAAAACCTTAAAAAATTCAATGATTTAGTTTTTAGTTAAATGACTAATTGTGTGAATTCCATAAGTTCTTGGGATATATGGAGCTTTATATATTAAAGCCCCCTTGGTCATTTCATCCTAAAGTTGCATATTTAATATATCATGTTCCAGTAGGGCACAGAGGATTTTAAGAAAATCGCAATGAACACATACATTTTAGGGCACCCCTATGTTTAAATATACTCAATTTCCTAGTAATAACAGTGCCAGATTTCAGATACTGTATGACATTTGAAAGCAAGGTCTTCTTGATAAGTAAAGACCTCAAGAACATCACCTCAAATTGGTTTATTTTTGCCGGGGGAGGAAGTAATTACTCTTAATTTTTACATGGCCCTTCATTAGAAGGGTATATTAATACAAGTTTAAAGCAAAAACACTTTGAATAAAATTCCCTTCAAACTGTCTAGAAAATCTTAAAGGTACATATATAATTGAAAATTATGAGGGACAGAAGAAGGAGTCCCAAACCAGTATTTTGAGTGCCCAGGAACATGATCTAAACATCAAACTTGAAACTATGAGATGTAAGGACATGCTCCACCATTCCTACTCCTGCTCAACTCTACACAAAAGGGACATAAAACTTTTAATATTTTTCCCTGATTCATATGAGAAGCATTCTCTTAAAAGCCCACAGAAAAGGCATTGGACATGAGAGTCATAGATTCTGGGCTCAGGCCCCAGGACTGCTACAAGTCTTACTTCTGTCTAATATCTAGGACATTTTTCTTGGAAGTGAGGGTTTGATCTCCCTTTGCATGATATATTTCACAGGTGAGTGTTCAAACCAAAAGGCTATTATAAATGGTTTACAACCACTGGACACTACTACTACCATTACATTTTAGAGTATATTAGTTACCCAATAGGATGGCTCAGCATCTTAAATTATGTGAAGATTTTAGGCTCTGAATTTCAGCCTCACAAGCACAGTGAGGAGCATAAAAGTCAAGAGAAAAATGGATTGTAGAAACACTTTAGTATTCACCACTTGCTGGTTTAGATGTTCAGTCCCATTCAATGCTGACTGTTGTAAATTCAATTTCTTGTCACCTTACTATCCTATATATTGCTCGGGGACTGCAAACACCTAGCTGGATTTATGAATTCAACTCTACAATGCAGACATGCCAAAATTCAGCTGAATTCTGTTGGCAAGGATTGCTTTGGTGAATGTTTTCTTCATTCCTGTTTACAGCTCCTCCCCAAGAAGGGTAGGATTTTCCAAGTTAGAATTAAGAAGGAAATGTCAAGGTTGGTGTTAAATCAGAGATGTCTCTGATGTTCCAAGCTTCAGACACCTCTCCACCATTTTGGCTAAAACACCTAATAGTAAAAGTAAAATAGAAAAACATCTTGTTCACTTGCATTTTGACAGAGATGTAAGAGGAGAAAAAAATTTTAAGACAGGCATCCTGACTGTCTTACACCACTCATCCATGTATTCAGCCCATTCCCATACTTAATTTCTCTCCTTGACCCTTTCTCCATGGTTTTGTTTTTCTGGCTCTCCTTCATTATCAACTGTCTCAATGTTGTTTTTTCTCTGTAACACAGTTAAAAACACACCTTGTTTTTCTAGTTTACATCTCTGTTCCCAGGCAACTAAACCCTCTCCATGAAACCTGTGTGTAATTAATTTGTTTTTGAAACAATCTGAGCATTTTCTCAATTATCTTCTTTAACCAAATTATAGCACTCCCCCAAATTAATCCTTAAATTCCAGGAAAAGGAAATTTAAATGCATAGTTTCTGCCAAGGAATACTTTCAACCTGCATTGCTTGGGTAGACAGCAGTCACAGCATAAACTGCCAGAGCCTCCTCAGTTTCCCTCCCTTTACTTGCACTAGCACTAGGTGGTAAGACAGCTACTTGGCTGGTGAGATCATATGAGCATCACAAGCCACCTCACAGGTCATTGTTTGACCTCACCCAATCCAGGGACCACACTATCTTTTGGTGGTTTTTTTCAGTTCTGTCTTTTCTGTGTACTATCTGGAACTTCTTCCTCATATATTTACTCTGTTGGGCTCTGCCTTGCTCAGCAGCAGGTTTGTCCTAACCCAGCTGGCACTGGCTCTGTCAAACACGGGGGAAGCTTCTGGCAGCTTCTCACAGAAAGCACCCCTGTAGCCCCCCAACCAAAACCTTGCCACAAAAACTCAATACAAGTCATTCAAGGATAAGAACATGGCCAAGGCATTGATACAGCAGCAGTAGTACCACCATTTCTGACTGTCCTGTGGCCATCCCGAGCTTCCAAATCTGTGAGATGAGTATCCATAATGTATAGAAATTTCTTTATTCTCAGTGTATTGCCAAAGGGTTAGAAAGTTGAATGGTTTGTGTGGCTATGAATCTGTCATCTCTTAAATTTCAAGCATCTGACCTACTGACCCTAGTAATATTCTTTGACTCTAAGTAATTGCATAATGCATGCAAATTTCACATATCTTAAACACACCTTAATGTCTTCTGTTGCCTTTCCTATGCTGCTTTTCATCTGAGATCAAAAATTGTGAGCTCTTAGCAGATGCCACTTAAAAATGTGGAGGAATGGGGGCCAAAACCATAATTTTGATTGTATGAAAACTGAAATAGAAGAAATATTCAAATTGTGTCGAAAACCTTATGCACTCTGGTTTTAGGTTTTTGGGGGCTTTGAGGGTGTTTTTTAAGAAAACAATCAAGAGGTTTTTTGCACCCAATTTTCAGGCCTAATTCATTGCACTCAATTGACATAACAATATGCTTTCCGGTTTAAATATTGCAAAATAAATTTTTCTAACTCAAACATATGCCTTGAGATGAAATAGAATTAATGTGAGTTCAGAGTTGTACATATCTCCTTTCAAAATCTATTGGTTCTTATTTTTTTTGTGAGAATGACCAAGGCCTTAGAACAAGACTTCGAATGAAAAGGTAGTAAGCAGTTTACAAATCTACCCAGGAAGCAATTTATTTCTCTTTTTGAAAGCATATAACAGCTTATTAATATAAAAGAATCTTATTTCCAGAGGTTTCATGCTGGTAAAATTAGGTTATTTTGTTTTGGTTATAACAGTACCTATGCACAGCACAAATGGCTGGTTTAGAGCACAATGCTGCAAAGTGCACCAACTTCCCCGAACACTGAAATGTAAAAATTGTGATAATAGTATAGTACAATGGAATAATTTTTTGTACAAAGGTACTATTTTTAAAAAATAGGTTAGAATTAACATCACTCTACAAGTAATATATTTTGTTTTCATATGAATCACGTTACCTTGTACTTGTTCTGCCTCATGACAACATATAGAAAGCGTTATTTTAGCATAAAGGAAACAACTTGAGCTCAGCAGGAATAACTTGCTGTAAAGGATCATTTGAATAACTTTTTCAAAAAGGTTATTTTTATTTTTCTTCAAATGTTTTTTTTTGTTTTTATTATATGTGTATATACATATTTACATATAAATTTAAATTCTACAGATTTTCACTGAAGATTTCCTCATGTAACAACTCCTCAAAATTTGCTTAGTACAAATTGATTGTTGCATTGTTAACCATAGCTATAAATTTAAAAAAAAAAAACAAAAACCCACACCCTTCAGTGTGAAAGAAATGAGAGATTCTGAATTAAAAATTAGTCAAACTGTAATACATCGCAAGGAAACCTGAATTAAGATTTGCACGATACCATCTTTTTCACTATAAAGGCCATTAAAGTCCTTTTAGGTTTAAGAGCATAGTTCTCCAGACTTCTGGTTTTCCACTTCTGAATAGTAGCCTGGGCTCTTTTTCACTTTTTGTATTTACGGCTCTAAAACTGATGAAGCATACAGTTCCTGGTAATAATGCTTTACATTCCTCTCAAGGGAAAGAAAGACCTCTTTAAGGAGTCTGCAAGATCCTGAAAACAGATCAAAGGAAATCCAAGCAATTGGAACAGTCATTCTTGAGCACTCTCTTACTCGTTCCTTCTGAAAAGTCTATCTATTTTTTCTGTAGTAAACCTTTTACATTCTCTCTATCACTGCAGGTTATTGTGTTAGCAGATAACGTAGTGTACTTTTGGTGGTGCTCTGACACTATATCACTACACCACATGAAAAGAGTTTTGTAGTAGTTCATCTGTGCCATATTTTCCCCCAAATTCACCTTTACAAAATGGTTTGACTTTGACAACAAAGAATTCAACTGTTGCAGATATGTCTCTAAGCAATCTCCCTAGACAGCAAGATTGCAACTGTTTGTGTCACCACAGTTACCAGTCTGCTGGTTCCTTACTCAGCCCCACAAAATAAGAAAGGCAGTGGAGAAGAGTGGTGGTGCCAAGAGAAGGCTGGAGGCTCATTAGACCAGGAGGGAAGACAGCAAATCAGGTAAATGAACATCTGTGCCCTTCAGAAACAGAGGTTTGGGAAATGGAAGGAGGGAGGCAAGGGCTGCCAGGTTCTGGTGGACATCAGAAATAAGATGAGTTGTGCAATAGTAGAAGTTCCCATTCCAAGAGTGGAGAAGAGAATCTGGTAAAAAACTGAAAATCTACTGAAGTGTTCAGTGCATACTCCAGAATATAGATCCTGGCTCCAGTGACAGACACTTTGCTGTTTATAATATATTCATCAAATCAAGTTTACTAATTCAAGGATGAATTTGGGCTACTGGTTTTACGATCCAAAAATATTCCCATGCCAAAACTTACGCATAGACATTAAACGCTCAACAAACATTTTGCAGAAACTATTCTTTTAGGCCATTATGTAATCCTTGCTATTCTTACTAGCCCTTGCTCCTAGATCATCAACCAGCTAACTCAGTTTTGCATGTCCTCACTGTATTTCTTATATCAAGTTAGAAAAAGTTTTCTACAGTCTTCTATTCCAACTACCAAAAATTCATAAAAAGACAGAAAAGTTGATAATTTACTGAAAGCAATAGCCTCCTTCTCTGCAACTCTATTAAAAACTCTATTTAAAAACTAAGAATTCTAGGATTATACTTGCATAAAAAATTCTACTTGAAATACATTTTTCTTACTATGCCTCTGGTAAAGAAAAATCAAGCAAATATTAAAGAACATATCTATACATATTTAATGTGATTAATTTTTAGTGCCGTCATTATTAATTTTGAAGAAATCTGTATTGATTTATAAATGTAATATATTTTCCAAGAACTCTGCATTTTCCAGAAGTAAAAAATACTTTTTGTTTACCATATATCTCTCTCTGAGGATTTAAAATAATTTACTAAGTCTTACCTTGTGTCTGAGCAAAAACAATGTTAATCAGAGATTCCTAACTCTGAGACAGAATCCCAGCAATACTTTCACCACAGAAGTTGACTTTTATATTGTTCATTGCATTTTATGATTTATGCCTTAAAACTCCAGAAAGGGCACGGAGTGAAATCAAAATTCTGTTTGGAGCACAACTTTCTTTTTTGAGTTTTGGGCCACTTCTTCAACATGATTCATATAGGTAAGGAAAATACAGTTTAAATGTACATTACTTCAAGACTAGAGATTCTTGATTAAAGATCAAATTAAGCAAAAGTTCCAGTTTGATGATATCAAAATCTCACCCCTTGCTCAAAAGAGTTGGGCAAAAACTATTTTAATTGCCATAGAATTTATTCCATTTGATTTTTATAATCCTGAAATTTGAGATCAGTTCTCCAGATGAACCTTTCACCTGTGTGAGCTGCAACATTATTTGATGCAGAAAACACATTCCTCTGGTTTTATATCTGATCTGGAATAAAGCCTCAAGGAACTAGGATGAAAATGTGAAGATATGATTCACACAGAAGTCTATAAAATTACAGTTTGATGAAAGCAGTGCAAAGTATGAAGAAGGGAAGCAGCAAATTCTTGTGTTTCACATATATATGTGATCAAAATCACAAAGGAAGAGTAGACTTCCCATTCAAATGCAACACAGGCCACAATTTCAAAGGAAATCAGGAATGCATAGCAGCATTTGAGACCGAAGATGACATTTTCCCTCTTACTCATTTTCTTTACAACCCCACCACTCTTGGGATCATAATTGTTTCAAGGTGTGAAAACACATGTATAAATGAATATTTTTCTAGAACATACATAAAATAAATTATATTATGCATACTCTGCCTTTAAACTTAGGCAGATCAAAACCCCAACTGAGTGGGCTGATGGAGAATGAGAGAGCTGTAAGCCCGGATTTCAATTGAGACCAGAAATAATTTGCTTACAGAGCTAGCAATTCATATTGTTTCCTGGAGTGTTGCCCATTCCAGGATTTGCACACTTCTCCAGCCCCCACAGAGGATTAGCCAGATGTTCAACAGCACATGTGTAACACACCTGCTTCACACTGAAGCATTTGGTTTTGTTAAGGCCAAAGAATGGGAGGAGGTGGGGAGGAACAGTGGGAAGGAAACGATTTCAGGTACCCTGCTGGGAAACACAGAGGCATCCAGAAGCTGGAGACAATGGCTACTGGATGGAAAACTTACTAGCTCCTGGTACTGCACAGTCAACTCAGAGGAATAGTAGTCTTCAGGACTCGCCTATGACTGGGTGACTCTTGCAAGAAGGAACTGTGAGTTCCACTACCCCATTTGGGATGTATTTTTTGTGCTTTAACAGCAGGTCAGTCAGCAGCTGAGTGAGGGGTGGAAATACTCCTGGCTGCGGTGATCCCCAGACTCTTTCCTCAGTGGAAGAAAACATGCCATTCTTTGTCATTGATGGAAGGTAGAGCATGTTATGTGTGATGGCCATGATACAGAAACTGGGAATTCAGCCTTTAATGAAGACTGGGAAAACAAATATATATATTTATTTGCTGAAGTTTGAAAGCTTAAGTTTAATATTTGTATGTTTATTTAAATATGCATAATAACAGAGGGAAAGTCTGAATATAAAACAGCAGTTAATCTATTGCAGCATTGTTTAGGAGAAAAAAAAGCATTCTAATATTTAAAATGCTAAATATCTGGGGTATTTCCCACTCACAATAAGCAATTATTTTACAAAAAGCTGAAAAGCTGAATACCCAATACTATGATTATGTCGGAGTATGTTCAAACTGGAAAGGTCTGGCAGGGCTGATATTCATCAGCTCCCATTTGTTGTCCATGGAAGAGTATCTAAAATTCCTAAGAGTTAAAAACCTCCACCTTAGTTACTGGAATGTTAAATCAAGATTTTAAGAAAAAGTACCCTTAACACAACTGTAAAAATGAACATGCTAGAGCCTCTGTTGATATTGTATAACCTATAAAATAAGCACTAAGATAATATGTTTTAAAGTTTTTTCTTGTTGATACCACTGTAAATATAATACTTATTCAATAACACCATCTTGTTTGTGGGTTGGAACCAAATCACCTGTAGGCTTAGTCCTCAACTTAGAGTGGCACATTTAGATGTGTTTTTTACTAAAACACACTCTTCAAAGAATCATAGAACCACTAAGGTTGGAAAAGGCCTCCAAGATCATCGAGTCCAGTCTTAGACTGAACACCACCATGCCAAATAAACCATAGCAGTAGGTGCCATGTCCAGTCGCTTCTTGAATATTTCCAGAGATGGAGACTCCATCACTTCCCTGGTCAGCCCATTCCAATACTTTACGGTCCTCTCAGTGAAGATATTGGGAAAGGACCTGGGGAGGTTTCAAAAGCTTGACGCCATTTCCTCATGTCTTGTAACTTATTACCTGAGAGAAGAGACAAAACCCCACCTGGCTACAATCTCCTTTCAGGTAGTGGTAGAGAACAATAAGGTCTCATCTCAGCTTGCATTTTTCCAGACTAAACAGCCCTGGCTCCCTCAGTGCTCCTCATATGACTTATTCTCAGACCCTTCACCAGCTCCATTGCCCTTCTCTGGACACACTCCCACCCCTCAATATCTTCCTTGTAGTGAGGGGCAGGAACTGATCACAGCACTCGAAGTGTGGCCTCACCCATGCTGAGTACAGAGAGACAATCATTGCCCTGGTCTTGCTGGCCACACTATTGCTGATACAGGCCAGGATGCCATTGGCCTTCTTGGCCACCTGGGCACACCCTGGCTCATGTTCAGCTGCCATCAACCAGCTTCCCCACGTCCTTTTCCACCAGGCTGCTTTCCCGCCACTCTGCCCCCAGCCTGCAGCACTGCCTGGGGTTGTTGAGACCCAGGTGCAGGACTGAGCCCTTGACCTTGCTGAACCTCATACAATTGGCCTCAGCCCATCAATCCAGCATGTCCAGATTCCTCTGCAGAGCCCTCCTGCCCTGCAGCAGATCAGCACTCCCACCCAACTTGGTGTTGTCAGCAAACTGACTGAGGATTCCCTTGATCCCCTCATCCAGATCTTTGATAAAGATATTAAACAGAACTGGACAATATGCAGCCCTGGAGAACCCACCTATTGACCAGCCACCAACTGGATGTGGCACCCTTCACCAGCACTCTCTGGGCCCAGCCATCCAGCCAGTTTTAATCCAGCAAAGGGTGCACCTCTCCAAGCCATGGACTGCCTGCTTCTCCAGGAGAATGCTGTGGGAGACAGTAACAAAGGCTTTACGGAAGTCCAGAGAGACAACATCCATAGCCTTTCCTTCATCTGTCAGGGGAGTGACTGAGTCAAAAAAAGTGATCAGGTTGGTCAGGCAGGACCTGCCTTTCTTAAACTTATCGTGGTTGGGCCTGATCCTCTGGTTTTCCTGTACATGTTGGCTGATGGCACTCAAGACGATCTGCTCTGTGACCTTCCCAGCACCAAGGTCAGGCTGAGAGGCTGTGATAGTTCCCTGGATCCTCCTTCTGACCCTTCTTGTTGATGGGTGTCACGTTGGCTTAACTCCAGTCTTCTGGAGCCTCCCTAGTTTACCAGAACTGATGACAAATCATGGAAAATGGCTTGGCAAGCTCTGCTGCCAACTCCCTCAGTACCCTTGGGTGAATCCCATCTGGCCCAATAGACTCAGCAGGTCACTAACTACTTCCTCCTGGATGATAGGTGGTACATCTGCTCCCCATCCCAGTCCACTAGCTCAGGGGGCTGATTGCCCTGAGGATAATCAAGTCTTTCTGTTAAAGACTGAGGTAAATATTTCATTAAGTACCTCAGCCTTTTCCTCATCCTTGGTTACAGTTTTCTCCCACACATCCAATAAAGGATGGAGATTTTCCCTGGCTATCCTTTTGTTGTTAATGTCTTTATATAAACACTTTTTATTGTCTTTCGCAGTGGCCAGATTTAGTTCCTGCTGAATTTTTGTCTTTTTAATTTTCTCACTACATGACCTAACAACATGTTTTTTGTATTTTGGGTTTTTTTTTTTTTTTGCTTTTGCTTGCCCCTGCTTCCAGGAGTCATAAGCTCTTTTTTCACGTGAGTTCCAACAACAGTCTTCTTCCCCAACAGCTCATCTTTTGGTACAAAAGGATGTCTAGTTCCTGTGCCTTTAAGATCTTCTTCAGTTGCGTCCAGCCTTCCTGGGCCCCTTTATTCTTTATTATTGAGGACTCTTTCATGGGGACTTTCTGAACCAATGTCCTGAATAGGTTGAAGTCTGTCCCCCAGACAAGGTAGAGGTTTTGTTGACCTTTTCCTTACTACAGGAAGAATGGAAAACTGTCATTTGTGTTAGATATGCCCAAGACAGTCTCCAACCATCACACCTTCCACCAGCCCTTCTCTGTTTGTAAACAGATTCAGACCAATTAGATCCTACATTTACAGGAAGAAAGCATCTCTTCAGTGCCACTTTGGGTGGTCTGTGACTCCTGGTACACTGACTGCCTGGCACCCCATACAGTGCTACCACTCAGGCCCCTGGAATAAATTAGTATGTTAATGAATATAAACTAATATTCAGAAATATATTTGCACTTTATATGCCTTTGCTGAGCAAGTACAGGGCATGACTTATAAACACAACTTACAGACAAAATTACTCTGATCAAAGAAAGACCATGCTATAGACACAGAACAGGCTGAGGTATTAGCCAGGATATTGGTGCCAGATTCCTCTTCTAACACTGAACAACCAAGCGCCTCATCAGTGCCAGAATTTAGTATTGCAGGATGTTCCAAATGAAAAGGACATGGAAACTTTTTTAACCAAAAGGGAAAAAAAAAAAAAAGAAAAACACGCAGACTTTGAAACACAGGCTCTATTTGGTTTTTAATTGATGTTCTTAGTCAAGTATATATATATATGTATATTTATTTATTTATTTATACATACAATATATATTTTGTTCAGAGCCTCTAAAAGTAATCCTGTCAGTGACAAGATGTTTTTTCAAATTTATATTATTCAAGGAGCAAAGAAAATTTTTGTGCCCTGCTATTTTCTGTTTTTCCTTTTGTGTCTGCCTCGTTGTGGTTGGGCTCTTTCAGTTAGCCAAATACTTGTGGTTCTGGTGCAAAAGAGCCAGGTGGGCTGTGCTGGCAATTAGTCTGGAGAAAGGCAGAGCTAATGGCCCAGTGAGCATTAGAAGGGCAGCTGAGGAAAATTGGGACTAGCAGCTATTTGTAAGGCAATGTGTAAAAGTGTGTTTTTTACAGATTTTACCTGGGTTGTTTAGTGTGAAAGGAAGCAAGGGGAAATGGATTGATACTTTCAGAGCCAAGGAAATTACTCATATTAGGCTTTTGAGTGGTTTGTGTTCTGTTTTTATTTTTCAACTCTTTAAAATTTTGCTTTGAACAAATACTGCTTCTTTGTGGAAAAAAACAAAACATAATGTTTTAATTAAAATAATCCCACTGCTCATGTCAGTCTGATGACAGAAATACAAATAATAAGTAACAAATAGAGACAATCTGGTAGTATTAATATTTGTGCTAACAATGACCTATAGGTTCTGGAGAAATGCTGGCAGGTTAGACTCCCCCAGGTAACATATTAACTTGACAGTTTCATGCTCAAAAATGTTAGAGAAAGTAGGAGAAAAGACCGAAATGTTCTGAGACTTCCAAAATTTCTATCTGCTGTACCTCCAACCTAACCAATGGTCTTGTAAAGGATACAAGAATGTATAGAACACAATTTACATATTTAAAATAGAAGAACTTTATCTTATAATTATCTTTTAAGAATAGTCCTTAGCCTTTGGGACAGATACTCATAGGTGCACATGGATTCCATAGGTTGCTCATTATTTTTATACATATCTGCAACTTTTCCAAACTTTACAGAGCCTCAGTAACACTTTCTCACAAGAAATGATTGGAATAGTGCACAATCAGGTAAGCAATTTGTACACCAAATTCATCAGGGTCAGGATAAACTAAACTTGCCTAAGCAATGTAAGAAGGAGAACGCTGCATGAAACTGAAACATAGAACATGGAATTCTAATGATTGCTAGTAGTAAATAATAAATCTGTATCTAACAACCAGCATATGTTTCCACACAGTACCACAAAGCTTGAGCCATATAAAGCAATTAAAGGTAATTGGCAATTAAATATATAATTCTAAAGTTGTGCCCTCTTTAACGTTTATTATATGGGTGGTTCCAAAATTTCATCACTGAAGATAAAATTATGCCTTTATATATTTTCTAAAAAGATAGGGTTGATTTTAGGGACACTAACTCCTTAGGAACTGAATGGCTAACGAGTCAAATGAAAAGCATGCAGGAAAGACCTTAATGCTTAAGACCATCAGCTGAAGCTGGGAAAACAGGATTTATAATTGGCAATATTTTTCTTTAGATCATTTTTATTTTATCCAGAAACATTTTATGATAAAACCCACAGTTCTTCTCCTTTCCAAGTGCAATTTTTTTTCTAGTTTCTTCAAGACCAGGAAAAACTCCTCATCTTCTGCTGCCGTATTGCTTTAAGAGCTTTGGCCTCTTCCACAGAGCTGATGTTCTCATCAGGAGGGCAGACAGGATTGATCTGTAGCAAAAAAAATTAGCATCTTGTGTTTGTTCTGCAAGTAACAAAAAGAAGAGTTGTCTTTGTACCACTGCAGTAACAGATTCCTATGTGAGCCTCTCAACACTGATTTTACAAGACGTATATGTGAAAGAGAGGCTGTGAAAAGTGCAAGGAAAAGCTTTTGTATTTAATAAGAAAATATAAGAAATGTCTTACATGCTTGCATTAGGAACTTTTAAAAATAAGATAATGAAATATGAATCATCTAAGAATCAAAACCAAGAAAAACATCACAAAAATAAAAATAGTATGAAAAACCTCACTAAAACTAAAGACTCATGAATAGCAAAAGTATATGGGAAGACATAAATAAAATATAACATGGAATATATACCACAATTATAAAATACATTGAAGAACATTTTATAAAACATTAGATAAAATGGGAAAAATAGCAACAAATATAATGAGAAAACTGAACAACTAGTGGAATTTTAAAGGAAGCATGAAATGTTTAAAGTTTTCTCTAGTTAAGTCTTCACAAAAAAGCTAACTGTGTCCAGATGCTTAACTTAATTATTATTAATATGGATATAACAACACCAGCCTGAGAACGTAACTATCAATTAAATAAGTTGAATATATTGGATACAACCTGACAAGCATCACCACAAAGTACATATAGAGTCAGTCAAAGCCCTTCTTTGCAGGTACAGGAGAAATGAAAGAGGTCTGTGGAAGGTGAACACGTTCTCAAAAGTCAGAGAACAAGCATGGGAGGTTAAAAGGGACACAGGGAACTACAGAAGAGTCAGCTTTTCTTTGATAGAAAGATAACTGAAGCAAATTATTAAACAATCAATCAATTTGTATTCACCTAAAGACAAAACGCACCAACGTGAATTTGTCAAGAATAACTCATGTCAATGTAATTCAATTTCTTGACAGGATAACAAGATCTGAGAAAGTAATAGATGTCAGATTCACATGACACTCATAAACCAACTGGGAAAATATGGTCTGAGTAAAGCTGCTGTAAAATCTTGCTCAGAAAGCTTGATAGTAGCTTACCGGAGAATGGCTAGACTATATTACATAATGCCCTTCACAAGACTGACCTGATATTACTCAATATTTTAACTAGTATTGTAGGTGTATATAGAAAGCTAATTAATGAAAACAACTGGAGAGAGATTTAATTTCAAAAGGCAGAATTGAAATTCAAGCTAATCTTGAAAAAACAGAAGCCACAAAGATCTGAATATAGAAATACAAATAGTACTAAACAAGGAAACGAGAAATCAAATGCAAAAAGAAAGGATGAAAAATTTGTTGGGCAGAGGGATTTCAGAAAGATGAGAGGTTGTATCAAAAAGGGGTAAGTCTTACTTCTGTGAATATTAATGACACATATGGACACTTGTAGGGCTTGAGTGTCACTGTTAGGGTTTGTTGAAAGGGAGTCCACATCTAGTACTGGTGAACTCAGTGAAAGATGGATTCAACACAGTAGGATGCAGAAGAGAACTCTAGACAAAGGAAAAAAAAGGCCAAAAAATATTCTAAGATTTATGAACAAGGATTAAAAACAAGGGTCCATGAAAGAGGGAACTGAGGGCAGAATATAATAGTAAAGTGGTAAATTATCAGTCTTTTTCACATATACTGAATCTGGGACAAGAAATTATTGCTTTTCTTCCAAGCAAGGAAAATTTAAACTTCAAGTACAAAAAATTTTATTACAGCACTTATGCAATTGATGAAGTTATGTTTGAAGGTATTGAAACCAACGTCACATTTAAAAGATATGCATATCAAGAACAATAAAAGAAAAAAAGTTGTTTTCCTTGCTCTGAGATAGAACCACTGGGGAGATGACACTTCACCTCCATATTCTTTGGATTTCTTTAACCATATCAGATGCTGCCCAGAGTCTCAGTTCCTCATCTTTTCAGTACTTATTTTTGATTTTTTCAGACAAACAATGTAGCATATTGGTCAACTACTGACCTGCTGTGCAACTGGAGGTTATTAATAACCATGTAAAAAACCTTGTCTACCTTTCAGACAGTAGTCTGGTAATATATACAGAAAAAAACCGCTTATCTACACATTAGGGAATGCTCTGTTTTAAAATTTATTTAGTGATATAGATGTAGAAGTGACATTGCTTTCCTGACAAGACTGCAATTTAACTGCTCCATTGTACAGATAGCAAATAGTTTCTGCAGCCTGATTAAAGTGTATCCTTTGCCTTGAGTTTATCAAGAATTTCTTATTATATGCATGGAACAGGCCTACAGTTCACTTATGACTACACAAATTCTTAGGGAAAAGTAAAAAACTTAAATTTAGGAAAATAAAACAAAAATCTTAACGAATTACAATAAAACTGGAAATTAAAATGTCTAAACTTATCAAAAAGTACAACCAAGATCAGCCAAAGCCAGTATATATAAAGTTAATATTAAAACACCTTCCAATGGAGTAACACCTAATAATATTTTTAAAACATGGTTTTAAAAAATTTGCGTGTGGTTTAATATATTTCATTTTTTTGTCAGATTTATGTGATCTAAAATGCCTCAGGTCGGGGTGGTCTATAGATTTCTAGAAAACCAGTATAGAAATAAACACTATCCTAATAATTCTCCAAATATGGATTGAGCTGCTGTTGCCCCTATATGCCAGTGGTCACTGAGCAGGGAAAGGAAAACATCTCAAACAGGTACATGTAACCTTTTAGAAAGTTTTTGTCCTAGATCAATATCAACTGCATGAGTCAAAGCTATCATGTCTGTAATTCATCTTTACACAGAAGTCAACCCCAGCTGAAGTCAGACAGAAACCCTCCAATTCAGGATTTTGTGGGCTTTGCTCTAAAGGTCCTGGAATGCACTTCCGAAGAAAGCAGATTAATTCAACCTATATGAGTTCTGGGTGAACGGATTAATTCCACCTGAAACTCTATGAAATGAGCAACCTATATAAAAATGTTACTTGTCGTCCTCTTTAGCAGGATACAGACAGTACCCTCAGAGTGGTGTGCAGAGATGCCATATAAAATGATGCTGATGCCATGCACAGTGCACACACATGGGCCTCCTGAAAAAAATTGAGCACTTCTGACTGGTAAGGAACATTTTATGCAAGTGTATATGAGATTTGCATTTTCACCATTTGTGTGAGATTACAAAGAATGCTGCAGGGAATAGTGAGTCAAATCCTACTTCTGTAACAAGCAGAACCTGTTTATTTCACCAGTCTTCACAGGCAAGACTTCACCCTACAAATTAGTGACTTCAGTGACCTGTGTAAATTTAAGAGTGCCTTCAGGTCAGTAACCCTGTGTGTAGTAGACATATGTAAAGCACTGTTCATTCATGCTTAAAACTTGCAGTCTAAACCCGGATCCAATTAGTAATAGCTAAAAGGATTTACTTCTCTAGCTTTTAAAGAAAACGGAACTGAATTTAAAAAATTAAGAGTAACAGGAGTAGTAAAAACACAAAATAAAATCTTTGGTTAATACTGTTCTTCAGGGTGCAAATCAAATAGAAAAAATACCCCAGGAAATTAGAAACATTTGGTGCAAATTCCGTTCAGCCCCCTTTTACACAAATCATGAATTTTATAGCAAGAGATTACTCAAAGAATCATGGCCTCAAATAGCAGACTGGACTGGAGATTTTCACTTGACCAGCACATATGTAATATTTGGTTTTACTCCAAAGCTAAATAGCATTCTCTCAAAAAATCAGGAACACAGTGGATTACCTTTTATAACAGTGTACATAAAACACAGGAATGTTACAATGTATAGTCTCAAAATCTGGCATGCAGCACCTTGTTGACACTCAGGGTGACCACCAAGAACTTGGAAAACTTGAAGTCCACAACAGCACATTGTTTCACCTTAAATTAACTCTTAACTTGAATATGCTGGGAAATTCACCATGAAATGTTCCTCATAGTTTTTCTGTTGGTATAGTATGCATTTAGTGGCCACAGAGAAGGCTTGAGAATTTAATGTCCTTTTACAAATTTCTCAAGATCTTGACCTCAAGTTTTCTACAAAGGAACAGCAGTGATCCAGTCCCTTTGCTCTTGGGAAATTTTTATATTCAAAATGGACCAGACTTCACTCCATAGGAATCTGCTCAACTCTTTCATCTGGGTTTGTTGCTAGTGCTACAATAAAGAGACAGATTAGCCTGAGGCAGACACCTGGTGTGGAAAATTCAAGTCCACATTCCAGTATGAACAAAAAAATTATAAGCCTTGAAAACCAGAATTTTATTGTAGGAAGAATCAGACTCTCTTAATAATTCTACATTTTAAATACAACTAATGGAAAATAAGGTATTCAGGCTCCAGTTATTAGACAATAAATTTTGGCCCACTTAGGAAAAATCCCAGCTCAGTTTTCACGTCTTTCTGCACCAAAAGTTTTTACAGAGAGAAGAGTGGATTCTATTTTAAATGAGAATGGAAGAAGCAATTAGGTAAATATCTTTAGCCCATGGAATCACAAACTGACTCGATTTCAATTGAAGGATAAATACAACTAATTCTACAAGATGCTTCACAATGTGCAGGGGGAAACCTAATGGAACATCACCAAGAAGACACTGTTATCTCTGCTAACCCAGGGAGCAAATTATCTCAAAGTCATGGTTTATGTGATGATTAAATTTCAGCTGAAGGATTTAGATGTACGTGGATTAATTTCTATTCCCATCATATTTTTGGTATAGGGAGAAATTATAGGAAAAGTTTTAAAAAGAAATTAACCAGCAAAGAAAGCTGCATCTTGGGGGCCCAGAAAGCAAAGGGACAAAGGGAGAATTTCAGACAGTCAAGCTGAGTTAGACCTTGCAAAGGAAATGAAAACAAGCAGTAAAAGGTTATTTAGCAACATAAATAAAATGAAAGAAGTTGAGCCAGTAAGCTGTGCCAGTGGATTTGAGATTTTATTCTTTATAGGTACAGAGCAGAAGCTAACTGAATATTTGACTTTAGGCTTCAGAATGGTAAATACACAAAATCAACATGGGTAATGAGTAAAAAGAAATTAACACCATGAACTTGGAAATAAAAGTCAAATCATAACAATAGATTATTTCTGTCTCTGACTATGAATTACTGAAAAACCTCAAATCTAAAAATGCAAATATGATAACAAAACTACATCTTCAGAGGGAACAGAGATTTTATTTTGCCCTGTAAGAACTGAATTGCAGCATCAATTTTCAATTTATTTAGTTCAGCTCCAAATAGCTGTTAAATCATAAGACTTTTTCCTTCTAAGAAAAGCCAAAAGAGAGTACAACAGAATGATTTATAAGAAATGGAGGTTAGAAATTCCTTCTGTTTTTGTGTTTTACTGCACTGATTAGTCTTGAAATACAGCTTTAAATTGTGTCGAATTGGAATAAAATCAGAATTTTATCTCATTTCTTATGCATGGGAATTCTATTTTAATGCCTGTGTCACTAACTGTACATGAAAAGAATTACAATACCGAATTTTACCTGTCTATTATCAATGTAAAATATTTTATTTTTTTAAAAAGTTACATTTTCAAGGGATATGAATTTAACAAACCAAGTCATAATTTTTTGCTGGTGACCTTGAAAACATGGGAATACTAATTAACTTAAGAAATTTGAAAAAATGTCAGCTAATGATCATTAATGGGTTCTTATTTGGAAGTAAACAGAACAATTGTAATATTTAAATTCCTATTGGTGTTCACATTGAATTTTGATGGTGGAAATAAATTGGTATAAAAATTATTTTTCTACTTGAACCCAACAAAGATGGAAGAGACTGAGCTGTATTTAATGAAAAAGTAGTTGAACATCAATACAGCAGAGTATAAAAACTGAAACTAGATCTTACTGCTAACATTCAAACAAGCAAATATTAGATGCTGTTACAAGATTAATTTATCTGACAAATTTTCTCAGTTCCCCTTTCCCAAATGTGTTTTCTGAAATCCCTTCTCTACAGAAAAAAATATTGAGCAAATTTTATAGCAAGAAAAATAAAAAAATAAAAAGCACCAAAAACTACTATACTGTTTAAGTGTAAAAAAATATGAAAGTTACCTGTGAAATTGCAGCTACAGGGAATTGTCTTTTTAGAAAAGTGATGTATTTAAAAGATAGTGAAAGTCACTTTAAGCACATGATAATGGACAAACTAGAAAAGCAAAACTGTTTCCTGTTGGAAATTTAATTGCATGAAAGGTACAAATAATTCACTGATTTCCAACATCATACATGATAAATGCTCCCTGCTGCGAAATATACATACTTTCTGAGAAAAAAACACACTCAAAATCATCTGGGAAGAGGGAGGAGTATTTACCATAGTCTTCATTTACTAAGTACCTCAAGTCCCTACAATGAATTATAAGTAAGGTAACACAACACATTTCTGTTTATACTGCTATAAGAACAGAATGAAGTTACCATTAGAGTTGGAAGAAGATTAAATCTGTCCAGGAGTACATCTCAGCCTTACTCCAACCATCCTCTTCGTAAATTCAAAAACTATGTGTGCACAGCAATACACACACACACCATTAAAAGTCTTTAATAAACAGTCAAAACATCTATACTGTTCTGGAGTAATTTCCAGTTTGGAGTCTCCTAGAATCAACAAATTTACTTTTATCTCAAACAAATCAGATATGACTATGCAAAATGGAGCACTGAATTTGCTGCTGCTTCAGAAAAGATGCAGATATAAATTCTGCTGGATAGGAATTATTGCTAATTTTAGACTTCCATGAGTCTTAGCAATGAGGTGCATAAATGTTCATAAGATCAAGATCTGAGGTGAAAGGTGAAAGATGTGCAACCAAGTCATTTGCAACATGAAGCCAGAGCTAAACAAGCTGGTGAGCTTCTCATTCAAACAGCATACAAACTAGCTGTTGAGAAGTCAGTTCTTTCAGTAATTAGGATCTAACCCCAGCAAAACTGGTTTATTGTTGCTGTTAAATACAGGCCTGTTGAACAATACATTCAGTGCAGATGCAGTAACCCAGAATTCAAGTATCTTTCTTATCTAAGAAAGGAGGAAATACACCCAGATTGGCATAACTCTGTTGCCACTCAAGGCTGTGTTTATTGCTGTGCCCAGGGTGAAAAAGCACCTACAGTCCTATATTTTGGCTTTCTTAAAACTTATCAGTGTGCTGTGAATTCAGGAGCAAAACAAAGAGGCAGTGTTAGGAAGACTCCCCAGAGAGGACCAGTTTTCAAAGTAAAATCCTAAGGCAAAGCTTTTAGGGTAATATTATGTAAATAAGGAATAAGGCAGACTGAGGTTTCACCAGTAGTGCTCTGTGATCTTGCTTTGAAAGTTTTTGCTTTTGGAGTTCACTGTAACCTCATTATGTTTTGCTGGCACTTTCTCCAGGAAAAGCAACAGCTGCATAATGCTGATAAACCTTAAGAAGGCTAAAATGCATGATTGTGGTTGGTGTTCCAGTCTAAGTCAACCATATGTAAAAGTTCTAACCTGGCACCATTTGCTGTCATTAAATCTCAAATTCTATCTATCTTGTAATGTAAATTGTAGTTAAATAAGAATAACCGCCCATAAGAGCAAATCTCTAAGGAAAAAAATATTTTTCAATATTATTCCTTAATTAGTTATGCCACTATTATTACCATATATTTCTATCAGTATTGACTGGATATGAAATAATTGCAAGGGAGTTGACAATGAAGAAAAATCTTTAAACATTAATATTGTTTTAAGTAGCCTCAGGCATAAATACATGTGACTTCTAAAACTCCTTTGAATATATAGCAGTATATAAAAAACTGTATTGTGACATGAAATATTTATTCATTTATAAAAGTATTGATAATCCTGGTAATATTAAATACTGAAATAAAATATGATTTTGCCACATATATAATTCCAGGACACAATAGTCTTCTTTTATTTTAATTATTTAAGCTAAAACATCAAGTAATTTTCTTATGCCTTCTTGAATCTGCAGATTATAAAAATCATATTTTCCAAATGATTTAACTTCCTAAATTTTTAGGGATAGAGAAGAAGTCAAAAAATTCAGTCATGTACTAGCATTATCTTATTTAAAATGCTAGGGTAAGTCCAGAATTTCTCCTATTCTCAAGATAGAAGAAAAATTAGGGGTGTGATAAGAAACACAGAATGGAAAATACAAAGTCATAAAATACCAAGCTTTCTCCATATGTCATTGGCCTGTGGAATTATTACACCATGCCACTTATTGACTCTAAGAGTTCAACAGAATTGAGAAGGGATTTTTGATATTTAATGATCACGGACAATTATGACTAAAGAGAATAAAAATATAGGAAAGGACATGAAGCTTTTGCCTCCAAACATAAACCAATCTCTAACTGAAAAAGACCTCTTACCTATAATTTCAGTACTGACTGTATTTGTGACCCACTGTGAGAAGTATCCTTGTGTATAATATCAATAACATAATGATATTATTTGATATTGATTTTGAATAAAGTCCACAGCATTTGGGATCTTTGGACCTTTGCAAGTTCAATCCTAATCATTCAGTTTTGTGCAAAAAAGTTGGTGGTGTCTATGTTATTTTGTGTCAGCAAGAATGTCAGTTCTCAGACAGGACTGCTAAAGCTTTGTATTTGGATCATAGGAAGACATCCATGAAGTGTTACATTTGAGATTAGATATCTACTTATGATTCTTTTAAAAATCATCTGATAAAGCCAGAAAAATAATAAAAATTTCAAGGGTAGCTTCAAATATACTGAAGGAAGAGAAAAGGTTTTTTTACTTATTGCAAACAAAGATTTTTTTTTTTAGTTGAACTCAATAGGTCTTTTCCTCATGGTAATTACTTTTCCAGGGTTGCTGTCAAGTATTTCAGGTTAACTGAATGCTTAAACCTAATCTCTGCATTAAAAAGAGAATTCCTATGTCTTCAAGGGTTTGCTCTGTAGTTGAGAAGTGTCATATATAATTCCTTCCATACTCAGATCTCTTTTCCTATTGTGTGAGTCTTTTTTACTTTGCATTTGTCGAGAGGCCTGGTGAAGCACAGTCACATAACACAGCACTCCAGTTGCAGTGATCAAGTACAAATACTCCAGAGAAGTCTTACTTGGGAGATGCAGAAAGGCTGCAAAATTATATATTTCCAATTTCTCTGCCTCTTAGCCATCATTCTAGAGCCTGAAAAAAAACCCCAAAAATTTAATAAATCATACAAAATGTTGATCAGACTCATGACCAGTTTGGGTAGTTCAGAAAACCTTGCTAATAAACTTTCCATGGCAGGTAATTCACCACTTAATCACAAGTTTTATACCCAAAAAAGTCACTTCATTTTTCAGCCTTAAATTTTCTGCTTCTTTAGTTTTAGTAAATGTCCCATTGATATAAGTTTTCCAACAAATTTTGCTATATTTTGTTTTTATCCTATTAATTACTGAATTTCTTTCTAAAGTGTGTGATTCCAAACTCTTTATTTTCTTCCTTCTTATGTGAAACCTGTTTATACTGCAAAGTCAGTTTTTAGGAGAGATGTATTTCCAGTCTTTCCTTCAGTCTTGGAGGTTCAATGCAGTGTGAGTTGGCAATTGCTCTGTTTTCATAGAAAATATATATGTGCTCTAATTTTGGTAGAAGAATAGAATTAAGATATGAACTATTGCCATCCATGGGATTAAAATTTCTAAGACAAATGGGAGGAAGATGCTGGAAAATCTGAACCACTGACTCCAAAAAAGTGTCCAAGAGACATATGTCTTTCCTTTGCTAGACACAGAAGTGGCCTCCTGCATATTTCTGCTGCCTTTGAGACACTGAGGTCAGATACATTACAAACACTTAATGCAGTTAAAGTGTTCTGAATACATAATTATTTTACAAATTGCTAACTTTGAACATGAAAGAGACTTGCCCTAGCCATTTCTAGACAGTCCACAATGAGATATCTACATAGACAATGATCTTCAAACGATAAAAAGTCCCTCTCAAGATAAATGTGATTGAGGGTTTTTTGGGATGAATAAAGTACTCGAGGTTAATAAAGTATGCAGACTTTCAAGTGGATTTGATTCAACAAAAACCTTTTCCAGCATTACTGGCATCCTTGGATGTAAATCTCTCTAAAAAGAATGTAACCTGGGAAATAGAAAAAGCTCATGTTTGCTACATTTCTGGTTCATTGTTGAGCTGGTTTTGCTACGCAAGAGTGCTCCTTCTAAGTCTGAGGGAGTTTGCCTACTGCAGTGTAGCTTCATGCAGGTGTCAGTGCTGGCTCTGAGTCTGCTGCCTGTGGAACTGGAAGGAGCCTTCTGCTGGTTCCTGGCCAGCTCTTAGCTCTCTACATGACACTGCAGAGGGTAATACACACAGAGCTAATACAAATAGTCACCCTTTGCTCCTATCTTTCTGAACTTACATTTGAAGATGAAGGTGAGCCCATGAAGAGGTGATTTAGGGGACTTTTGATATTTCTGGTCTAATTATAAACAAGTTCCAAATAATTTTGAAACTCTGAAATGCAGTACTAGACAAGACTAAAATATGTGTGGTACCCATGCAGCTACCCAGAAAATCAGGGTCTTGACGTAAGGACTAGATTTAAACTGATTTCCATCCAGTTTTTGTACAGATGGTATAAGGCACAGTTTGTTGTTATGTTTAGTAGCAAAGAAGATAAGAAACACAGAATGAGACAGTCAGTAAACACACAGGAAAAAACAATCTATTTTTAATGTTCTAGGCAGAAAGATATAAAAGTGGAAAGACGATATGATGGTGTTGTTATGTTTTACAATCAGATGCATTTCAACTTATTTTTGAGGGGAAAAAATAGGTAAGTACAGAAGAAATTAAAAGATCTCCATTTTGACAATGGTGGAGAGACTATAAGAAAGGGCATGGGTTCTTCATTATGCCTCTAAAGAAAAGATTTTACAACTCAGACTTGCAAAGAAAATCAGCATTATCCTCACAAGAGGGGCAGACCAACTTAATATGATGGAAATCCATAAAATAACTCTCAAACTGTGTTAATCCATTGGTGTTACTGAGATAAGTAAAAGCAAGATTCCATTCTTGGTTTCTGAGAATGAATTGCAGAAACACTAGTTACTATCTTTCATGTCAAAACGGTGTCATGTACACATACTGTAGTTAAAGTAATACCACCCAAAGATGCTTTCTAAGGAACAAATGTGATATTTTTTATTTTATCATTAAATTCTCAAAATAATAGATTGCATTATAAATATAACTTATTAAAAAACAAATTATTTGCATCTTTTTTTGCAGAAAAGTAGCATAATGGGTCTACTGTTTATTTGTTCAAATAATATTGTGTGGTCTTACTGACTTGACTTTTTGTCATAAAAATCTTAACTTATGTTATCAAGTTCTGACTTTCTTGCAGACACATGTTAGTATTGTTTGTGGATGAATTTAAACATCATCTGAATACACTAAAAAATTCCTACCAACTGTCCAAAAGGGAAGAGCTGGGGAATTGAAAATATGTTTTTGTCATGCCAGGTTAAGAAACCCTTTCACCCTACTGCATAAATGTTGGGTTATAATTACAGTGATTGGTACAAAAAAATAACTCCATTCCATAAAAGATTTTAAAGCAGTACAATAAATTCTCACTTGAATAGCAACATTTATAGGCTTTAAAACAAGGGAAAAAATGAAAGAGAAAAATCCCATCAGTATCTAAGCACAGTTTAGCTGTATAGATATGAATGTTCTCTCACAGTTGTCTGACAATAGCTGTTACCTCCTCTAGGTCAAGGACAAAAAATGGTTAGCCTATCTCTTCTTCAGTTTGAAATGGCCAGCAAATAATTCCAAGGTAACAAAAGGCTTCTTTTTTTTTGCATTGTAGCTAGAGAGATATGCAGCTGAAAATTAGGTGTAAGAGTAGTAATGAGTGAAGGTAAAACCTTTTATTTTCATCAAGGATTTTCAATTGTGAGATTTCACCAGGAATTGGATAAATTTGGTAAATCTGTGAACATGTATGGAGAGCAAAATTTTTTCAAAAAAACCTGGCCTACACATTGTGAATTACCTAAGTAATGTGTCACAAATAAACACTGTCCCTTCTTGAAAAGCAATTTGTATGGAAGATAAAAGAGAGAAAAGAAGGAGGCAAAATTAACTATGTAATTTTTTTAAAATGTTACGACTTCAATTTAGCATGCAAACTTCTAAAAATTGGAAGAAATGTGAAAATATGTTGTCTTTTTACTCTTGATACAAAACAAAGCAGCACAAAGTGAAGTTGAAGATGTGATGGTTTGCTCCAGGACTGATACTGGGACTGTTCAACACCTTCATTGACAATCTGGACACCATGAGTACACTGTGAGCGAGTTCATAGATGTAACAGAACTGGGAGGAGTGGCTGATACACCAGAGAGTTGTGACACCATTCAGAGAGACTTTGACTGGCTGGAGAATTGGGTCAAGAGAAATCTCACACTGTTCAACAAGGTGAAATGCAAAGTCTTGCATGTGGGGAGGAATAACCCCCAGAACCAGTACATGCCAGTGGTCAAATCCCAGGGTTAGCAGCTTTACACAGAAGGACCTTAGGATCCAGCAATATGACCACATTAGGCAGACCAAAAGCCAACAATGATCCAGAAATATGTTCTTCTAGCAAGGAAGTCCAACAGCATCCTAGGCTGCATTAGGAAAATTGTTGCCAGTTGGTCAAAGAAGGCGATTCTCTTCTCAATGATAGGACACATCTGGAGTACTGTATCCAATTCTGGACTTCTCAGTCCAAGAAACATGGATATCTGGAAGTGAGTCCAGGGTAGGTCACAAAGGATTAAGTGACTGGAGCATTTTATGAGAAGAGCTAGGCCTTTTCAGTCAGGAAAAGATAATGTATGGACGGATCTCTAATGTGTATCAATGTCGGATGGGAGGGAATGAAGAGTGAGTCAGACTATGCGCAGTAGAGCACAACGACAGGAGCTCATTGCCCAAGTGTCAATGAGGAAAATTTTAAAAACAGAAATTCACAACTCAAGAAAACACTTGGGCTACATGGCCTCCAGAAGGCCCCTCCAAGTAACTTGTCCTGCAATTCGGTGATTAATGGCTGTGCAGTGCTGCAGAGAACAGGAAAAGGATGTGATATACCTCTGAACTGGTGCATCAGTACCCTTTTGGTAACTGGAAACCTTGCCATACCTAGCAAAAAACATAAGACTCATGGAATCACAGAATGGTTTTAGGTGGGAGGGATCTTAAAGATCATCTCCTTCTACTCCCTTGCCATGGGCAGGGACACCTTCCATTAGACCAGGCTGATCAGAGCGCCATTCAACATGTCCTTGAACATTCCCAGGAATGGGGCATCCATTACTTCTCTGGGCAGCTTTTTCCAGTTCCTCACCACCCTCTGAGCAAATAACTTCTTCATCTAATGCAAATTCCCTTCTTAGTTTAAAATCATCTCCCCTTGTCCTATCACTAACTGCCACGTAAAAAGTCACTCTCCATCTTTTTTAGGATCTCCATTTAAGTACTGAAAGGCCACAATTAGGTCTCCCCAGAGCCTTCTCTGGCTCTTCTCCAGATTTGTTTGGTACGACTCTGTAGAAATCATAATTTGATTTCATAATAGAAAGACTCTTAGGAACAGGATTGAATTACGAGATCTCTTAAAGTTCTATAACAGTGCTGCTATGATTGCAGGTGGTCTTAAGGGATTTTAAATGGAAGTGGCTGTAGATACAAAGAGCTGTAGTTACTTTCACTGAAGCCTTTTCCATATCCAAGCTAATACCACATTAAGTAATTTCGAGGCCAGTTTATTTAAACCACAGCAGTCAAAACAGCCAAAGCTAAATCAACATACACCCCTTCTCCATCTGTTTTAAGACTGTCTACACAAAAGATTAGAACATCTACACAAAAGATTACTTATGTGCCTAAGACATGTCCACTTTTTACAACTGCATCAGCTAGCCTAATAGGAGATTTTATTTCTCTCTAAAAACCATGCAGGGTACTTAGCAGCAGCTTATATATAGGTTGTTCTGTGACCAATGTAATTAATGAAGTATGTGTTCAGTACAGTTTGGATTTCAGAGTGATCTCAGATGTGGATTCTCTGATAACCAATAAAGGATGAATTCAAGCCCTGTTTCTTGTACACAGCAGCCCATCTTTCCCAACACTGCTAGAATTCACTACCTCTACCTCCTTCTCTTAACTTAGCTTCAATTTATAAGCAAGCACAAAAGCCAGTGACATAAAGACATAGAAAAGTGTGACAAAAATGCTACTGAAATAATGTATGTATGGAACGAGTCTGGTTTTATTCGGAGGACTTTGGCATGACAAAATGAACACGGAATCCTCTGGCAAGCTTTCAGTCATTTTAGTCAGTGCTTTCTCTGTGTGTACTTCTGTGGTGGGTTGACCCTGGCTGGATGCCTGCTGCCTGCCAAAGCCTCTCTGGCACTCCTCTCCTCAGCTGGACAGAGGAGAGAAAATATAACAAAAGCCTTGTGGGTTGAGATTAGGGCAGGGGGAGATCACTCACCAGTGAACATCATGGGCAAAATAGACTTGAGTTTGGGAAATTATCTTAATTTATAACCAATCAATTGAGAGCAGATTAATGGGAAATAAAACCAAATCTTAAAACAACTTCCTCCCTTCCCTCCTTCCTTCCTGGACTAAATTTCACTCCCTGTTTTCTCTACCTCTCACCCCACACTCTCCCCCAGAGGCACAGGGAGTCAGAGAAGGGACCTTATGCTCAATTCATCACACAATGACTGCTGCTCCACGGTTTGGCCCTAGTCTTTTGCCTGCACCTGCTTCTGACCCACTACTGTCATATCTGCACCTAAACTTAGATCTTAGCTGGAATTAGTAGCATCCTCACCTTGTTAAGTCAAACCAAAGAACTGTGTTTATTTGTCTTCTATTTTTGTGAGGTAGTTTTCTCTAGTCAGTGGAGACAAGTGCACTGTCAGGTGACAGTAGACACTTCACCTCAAGTGATCCAAGGGGAGGAGGAGGAGGACGTTCTGGTCAATTCTGCTGCTGGCTGAGAAGTTTGAATCTCGGGTGACACAATTCTGCCACTCACTACAGCATGACATGATAGATAGACTTGAAAAAAAATAGACTGGCTTTTTTTATGCATCACCTTTTCCCCAATAGACCTGATAATTGATACATACTGCCTTAGAAATATTTTTAGGACTGACTCAAAAAGCAGAGCACCTACAACTACTTCTGACGTTATTCAGAAGTTATCTGATGAAAAAACAGAAGAGACACAAAGTGGTAGCACTGGAACCTTACTGGTTCACTTACAAGTGAAGCTATGAAATATTTTGAACCTATGTTTTCCACATTTTACATTATCTCGCCACATACTGTCTGTATGGAGGGGTTTTTTTCTCATACAGTTGTTCCTTTCAGGTCACTTTGATTCCATGTGGAAGCATCTGCCTACTGACTATATGAAGTCTGGGAAGACTACTTGGGTAGCCTGAGTTAAACCTGAGGGAGAAGGCACCGCATTTTTAAAAGGGCAAGAAAAGCATTTGGGTCACTGAGAATGGAAGTTTCGCTAAACTGAAAATGCCTACATAAGTCATAATCAATCAGCCTGCACAAATGACAGCATTAATCACTACATGGCCCCCAGAAATAAAACTGTATCTACTTCTCTGGTAGAATTACTCAGTTTCACATTTCTTTATTAGAATAGTTTTTCACCAGTGCCAATGACATCTGCATAAGTACACAAGTGCAGTTGTCCAGCAGGGAGGGTTTTGAAGTGGCTTTTTTATTATTTATTTTTACCCTGTCAATCTGTAAAAAACTTCACAAATAATGTTTGTACATGTCCTGAAAATATACTGAGTGAACACAGGTTCTCCTGCAAGATACATCTCAACAGTGATCCAGGGAGAAATATCTTAATATAAATCAAAAACAGATCTTTGTGTCTGTACTCTCTGATGAGAAAAAGATTCAAGGGAGATTTTCTATGGATCTGTGCCATCGTCAAATATACAAAAGCAAGTTATAGTGGCACTGATGAGTAACCTCTGCCCCTTCCTATAACAAAGTTGTGCCAAATTCATTAATAAAAGACTACAGCAGATAGAGTGGAAGAGAAACACTTTGAAACAGCTACCAATAGGTGATTTTTCTTCACTGCAAATCTCTCAGCAGCATATTTTCCCCAATTTCACTGATGTTGCAATGGTAAGTGCAATAAGCCTGACAAGGAAGCCAACTTGGTTTAGAGCTATGAATTTCACTGAATTTGGTTTTGAGGCTGTTGAAATCTTCAAGGAAGTCACTTATATATTCCTAACGTTAAGGACTATTCAACCTGAATGAACCTGACTTGAGGTCATGTTTTTTTTTTATTGGGTGCTACTTTAGTACATCCATCCATCTATAAATAAATATACCCATAAATATATATATATATCTATGTATACATATATAGGTGTATATATCTATATATATAAACCGTATGCATATGTATGTGTGTGTATGTACAAATATATTTCTGTATTTGAAATGGAAATAACTTATGAGTATAAAAATATAGGAAAATAAAAATTTGGTAAAATAATAACCTCTAATGTTCTCTGTTAGGTAGCAGAACACAATGCATTATTAATACTCCTGATAGACATTAAAAATGTTTCAGAATGAATGAAAGTTTTCAGGGATAATATCAGTGAAGCATTTATCTAAGCTCTTTGCAACTATAGGGAATTATGAGCATGCCAAAGTAATGTGGAGGGAAATGCTGATATAAGGAAGAATCAGCTGATAGCCTGTCAGGGTTTGACCCTGACTAAACACCGACACAGACGTGCAGGAGAGCAGAAAGGAAAAAAAACTGTAAAAACACACACTAATCTCATGAGTTAAATGAGATCGGACACTAGTAGGAGAACGCACGGAGGGGAAGAAAGGGCAGACAGGCTCCAAACTTAGAGTTGCAAAGTGATTTAATTACCTAACCAAGTCGAAGGATAAATGAGAGGCAAAAATAAACTTTTCATACACTCTTTTGTTCACTCACCCCCCTCCCTCTTACAAACCCATTTTTTATTCACCCCCTTTCCTCCTTCCAACCAACAGCTCGGGTAGTGGGGCAGGGTGTGGGGTATTTTCTCAGTCCACTGAGCAGGTCCATAAATCTATACATCACCACAATTCTTCTACTACAAATACTCTTTATCTCTACTTATCTCTCT